>JASAMX010034371.1:0-47500 GCA_030248175.1 Microlaimidae sp. YZB2_3
AAATAGCACGATTTGGAAAAGAGAATTTTCTGGCGTCAATCCTGCTATTATCAACTTGAAGTTTAAATGGGTGACCTCTGGTTTGATTATTATTGAATGAGAAAAAATCTTTGGATTGCAGACTTGTTTTGTTATTAATTATTTTATAGATTTCGCATAAATCCATTTTTGCTCTTCGTTCGGAAAGTTTATCAAGTTTTAGAAAAGCTAATCGGTTTTCATAGCTGGAGTAATTAAGACCACAAAACTTATACAATCTTCTAGTAAAACTTTTTTGAACGTTTTTAATTATAATTATATCTTTTTTTAAGTAAGGATTCCAAACTACACTACCATACTCTACAATTGGTCGTACATAGGATTTATATGCTCTTACCAAATTTTTAACAGACTTTGCTTTAAAGGTTCTAAAAATTAGAGCTGATCGTTGCATTGCTGCATCTGCTATTTTTTCACAGTGATAAGAGAATTTCAAATTTTGAGACATATAAACACCCAAGTCTCGAACTGTTGTAGAGTTTGTTAGCGTTTGATTGTTGACTGAATAGGTTTTGTTAAATTCATTGGATGGTCCAATATGAAACATTTCACATTTATTTTCAGCAAGTGTCAACTGCCAAATTTTCGCCCATTCTGCCACTTTATTTATATCTGCTTGAAGCATTGCAGATTGATTTTCAATGCTCTCTTTTTTATTTGTAGAGAATTCAGAATAAATTTTCGCATTATCTGCGAATAATTTAATTTTAGAATTTTCTACACAGTCTACTATATCATTAACATAAATCAAAAAAAGTAAAGGTCCTAGTACTGATCCTTGTGGAACAGAACTGGTGACCCTGTAAGGTGAAGAAACATACTTGTTTATTACTACTTTAAGAAACCTATTAGATAAAAAAGCTTCAATCCAGTTTAGAAATTTGCCAGTAACTCCATATTTTTCAAGATTATATAAAAGTTTTTGATAGGAAACAGAGTCAAATGCTTTAGCAAAATCCAAATAAAATACATCTACTGATTTTTTATTTTTTAAAGCTAAAGTCCAATCACACAGTGTTTCTAATAATTGCGTGACTGTAGAACTTTTATTCTTAAACCCATGTTGTGACCTGGACAGTATTTTTTGTAAAAAGGAAAAAAGTTTATCACGCATAATAGTCTCCATTGTTTTGCAGGAGAATGAAGTCAATGAGATTGGTCTATAGTTTTCTTTTCTGTTTTTAAGTTTTTTCTTGAAAATTGGGATAATTATGCTATGAGCCAGTCATTTGGAAGTTTTCCTGTTTGAAATGATTTGTTAAAAATTTTAGCTAAAGGCTCAGCAAGAACTTTGGCAAACGGTTAAAAAAGTAAGCTGGAATACAGTCTGGAGTTTTAGAGAATTTATTTGGTAACTTTTTTAAAGCTTTTAACACGTCATTTGTAGTAAATTCTAAATTATTTAGCTTATCTCATGATTCTGGATTAAAAGGTGGAAAATTTTCATCATCTTTAGTAAAAGTAGAACTAAAATGTTCAGCAAACAGTTCAGCTTTTTCTAAATCTTCTTGTGCATATGTGGAGTCATCTTTCAGCAAGGCAGGAATATTACTTCTTGGTTTAATTTTTTTGTTTACAAATTTGTAAGAACTTTGGATATCCCCTTGGTTGAGTGTTTTTTCTTCTAAAAAAATTTTGTGTTTTTTAACAGCTTCCTTGTAGTCTTTACTTATTTGATGGTATTCTTTTTTGATATTTTTGTTTTTTCTTTTATGCCAAAGTCTTAATTTTTTTTCTTTGAAGCTTAACTATGTTTGCTGGATATTTATTCTTTTTGGTATTTGTCATATAAAGTTTACCTGGGACGTGTTTATTAATTCCTTGTAGTAGTTTTAGTTTAAAGCATTGCCATTGCTCTTCAACACTGGAACACTTTTTAAAAAGTTCATCCCAGTTATATGAAGCATATAGCAAAAAAAGAGAATCATAGTCAGCATTCGCAAAATTTGGTATAATTTCTTTTTGTTGTATATTATTACTTGGACTGTTTAATCACACATTGAGCTCAAACATAATAGATAGATGGTCACAATTAAGAAAATTTGGTGTCACATCCATTGAGTTAAAAATATCAATATCAGTGGTCAGAATCAAATCTAAAAAATTTTCTTGCCTTGTGGGTTCTTTGATTACTTGAGAAAGTCCTAATTGACTGAATAGAAAAAAATTCTTTCATTTTGATTATTTGAAACTATTTTCATATTGTTCCATTCAATTCCTGGGAGATTGAAGTCTCCACAAACTACTACTGTACCATCAAAATTATATATTAGGTTTCTGAGTAATTCAAAAATTAATTCGTCTTCCTGTCTGGATGTCAGAGGACGCCTATATAAACAAATCGCTCTAATTTTTATGACTTTAAAAAGTATGTCACATGCCGCTATCTCTATGTCTGCATATCTGTGGTTTATTTCTAATTCAATAGTTTGGTAATTCTTTTTAATTAACAACAAAACGCCACCGTAGTTATGATTTAGCCTATCGTAACGAATTACATGATATTTACTAAATGGGTCAATCATTTCATTGTTTATGTCAGGAGACAACCATGTCTCAGTCACAAACAATAAATCAAAATTTAAACTGTTATATGTTGCATCATTGCCCAATAATAAAATTTCAAATTCTGACAAGGAATTCCTGAAACTCCTCGCATTAAAACATAAAGCTTTAATTTGATCTGTGTTGCGAGTGGGTCGCAGAAATTCCTATGGAGTGTTTACAACACCTTCTTTCTTTTCAAAATTCTTTTTTTTCCTATACCATCAAATATATATAGATCACCGTTGTTACTGTATCTAAAGTAAAGCTTAGAGTTAGGCTGCATCTCTCTGTGCTCTTTGACAGTTTTTAACCGAGACGCCTGAGCAGTGCGTTGCTCATATGTTAATGATGGGCGGATGAAGACACCCCTAAATTTGCTCTCCTTTAATTTGCTTCCAGAACGAGCAATTTTATTGCGCATTCCTATAGAAGCAAATTTGATTTTCATCAATCGGGGCATTTTTGATTTTCATCAATTTTCATCAATTTCATCAATTTTCATCAATCAGTTTGAATATGATTAAGACAGAAAAAATTTTCAAGTGAGAATATCTAGCTTACGGTGCGATTGATTAAAACGATAATTTAGAGCTAACATTTATAGCTACCATTTAATTCTATACACTAATTAAATTTTGTATAAATCAACTTTACTGTTAGCGAGATATGCTCACCTAAATTTTTTTCCGTCTCAAACATTTTTGAACAGACGTAACAAGCATAAGTTTTATAGCCAAAACAACTGGATTTCATTTTTCATGTCATCCTGCATTAAAAATAATCCTGTGTCATTGTGTAAAGAATATATTGTATTTATTTTTTGTTAGAAGTTCCGTTATATTTTTTAATGTTTATGTATTTATTCTTATTATATAATCTTATTTTTGACACTTATTAGATAATATTACAATTTCCTTCTTTAGATTAATAACTGATGAAATACCAGACCAGGTCGCCCTCGAAACGTTTTATAAACGTCTTTCATTTTTTATGCCAGTTATCAAGTTTTGATTTTATAGGTAGGGGACTCAGGTGGGTGCTACAGAGCTCCGGAGAACATTAATGATTACACATAAAGGTACATTATATTTAGTGTATTAACGACTGCGGCAACGTGTTCGCTCAGGTGTGCGGAAGCAACAACGTTACTTATTCCAGCAAATGCGAGCTGGACAGATATAGATGCAGGGAGCAAAAGAGAATTCGAGTCCAATATCAGGGACCTTGTAGTAAGTTTTGTTTTTTTTTTATTGCATTTTGTAAATGGCTAAACACTCAATCAACTCAATCAATCAAAGGCGGCGAAAAGGAAGGTGATTGTGGATTTTACTAAAAATATATACATAAAAAAAGCAAAATATGTAAGATACATACATTATTCAGAACCAGTTAGTGTCCTAAAAGTGGCACGTTTCAGGTAGGACATGCCAAAATCGTTCTTCTAAATCGCCAAATCTTTTATCGCTGATCGTTTATTGTGGCTGTCGATTTATTATCGCTTTCTGCGGGTTCTTTGGGGTGCGTAAATGGTCCTGTTATAGTGTACGTACGTAATTAGGGGCACGAAATTGAAACAAGGCATTTTAATTAAGGGTGCCTAATTTAATTATACATAGCGTTATTCTCTTAGGAATTACCTTAATTGAGAACTTAAAGCTATAATTTTAGTAACATGTTAATTCTATTTTATGATATATTTTACGGTTTCGCCCAGCAGAATTTTTAAACATCCAAACTGCATGTCGACTGTAAATGCGCAGATTGTTCAAACTTTAAAAGCAACATACCCGAAACAAAATATTTCATAATAGTTTTTATAAAAATACAATTTTTTGCGTAATTTTAGTGTAAGTATTTTTATTTTATAATGTTAAAGGTACAATGTAGTCGGATCTTACAACTGAAACCATTTTTCAAAATTTGGTCTCAGTCCTGGTATAAATCCAGTTCTTCATACCAATTTTCTAAGTTTTTTTTTAAAAACGTTCGAGAAAGTTTCATTTCATAAAAACGTTTGTAAATTTTCATTTTAAGAATCTCCGCCTATTTTTCGTAAAATATATATTAGAGGATATAACGGGATGAGAAAAGCGATTATCAAAAAAGCGAAAATCGAAAAAGAAAATCGAAAACAAGCGGACAATCAGAACGCTGTACTGCGTGGTGATACTCCTCCTAAATTACAAGTCACAAAAATTTTATCATGAATTTTACCAAAAACTAGGCGGAGATTTGTAAAATTGAACTTTAAAAACGTTTTTACGAATCAGGCCCTTAAATCACAAATATTAGTATTCACAATAGACGCACTCTTAAGGTCTATTCATACTTATGACAAAACGTCCTTTGGACAAAGTCCAAAGGACAAACCAAAACGTCCTTTGGACAAGCCAAAACGTCCTTTGGACTTTGTCCTTTGGACGAAGTATGAACGCTACTCAGAATTTGTCCTTTGGACAAAGTCCAAAGGACAAAATCCAAAGGGAAAAGTCCAAAGGACAAGAAGTATGAATACGTTGTTCTTTGGACTTTGTCCTTTGGACAAAGTCCAAAGGACTTTTGTCCTTTGGACTTTGTCAAAGGACGTTTTGTCATAAGTATGAATAGACCTTTAGATCGCACACTTTGTCCTTATAAAAATCTAAGAGTAGTTTTGTAAAATTCAAATTTTTATAATAGTTTCCTTTTCGTTTCCATTTAACTTGTATTTAACAGCTGGTACAATGGTGTAAGTCAAATTTTTTAAAAATTATTTTGTATTTTGTTTTCGACAGTTTAATATAGACATGTGATGAAACACACCAACGGTTTAAAGGCTCCTGACGTTAAATACGGTACAAGTGGGCGGGGAACTTGAGAAATGTGGACAAAAATCCTTTTGATTTTTGTCAACATTTCTCAAGGTCACAGCGCCATGGACATTAAAGGCTGGTTCATACTTATGACAAAACGTCCTTTGGACAAGCCAAAACGTCATTTGGATTTTTTCCTTTTCACGAAGTATGAATGCTACTTGAAATTTGTCCTTTGGACAAACTCCAAAGGGAAAAATCCAAAGGACAACAAAGTATGAACACGTTGTCCTTTGGACTTTGTTCGTCATTTAGATTTTGTCCTTTGGACTTTGTCCTTTGGACAAAGTCCAAAGGAAGTTTTGACGCTTTTGGACAAAGTCCAAAGGACTTTTGTCCTTTAGACTTTGTCCAAAGGACGTTTTTTAATAAGTGTGAACCAGTTTTAGGTAAAGTAAACCATGGCGCAATGATAGTACGCAACGCACGCTCTGAAACTTCAGAAAATAAGTCGCGATTAAGGCAAGACCAACCGCAATAGGATTTATAATATTAATATAACAAATAAAAACTTTTCAAATTCTCTGTATTCGGTTGCCTAATTTAGTTCCAAGAAATTGGGCGTTTTATTTTAATCCATCCGTCATAGAAATAACTTGATGGTTAATAATTGTTTTACGGTGGCCGCACTCATAAAGCCCGATTAACCAAAGATTAAGTATGGATATCTTTTTTCATGAACAAGGAGAGAATCGGATTAAAAAACTAAAAAAAACTGACTTTAAACGCGGTTTTCGGACTTTTTGTCATGTTTTATGACTTAAAAAGAATACATACTGTTTTAACCAAAGTATTTTTATACAAATAATTATCAAATTTTAAGAATATTGGAAAAAAGTTGAATACATGATATTGTTAATTTTTAATTTCGAAATAAAAAAAATAAAATAAAAAAAAGAATTTTATTTCGATTTTGAATTGGTTCACATTATCAATTTAAACTGATAAAAATTTAATTCCTCTGTATGTTTGATTATGTTTTAAGTTTATTGTAATTATTAAACATTATTTAGAGGAATTAAGTCTTTTATGAATTTAAATTTTATTATGTGAACCAATGCAAAAGCCAATCAACAATCCTTGGCTAATTTTTGGTTATTCGCGCTTTATGAGTGCGGCTACGGGATGAACGCATTAAGAACCCGGACTAAATTTATATTCTTTAGTAATAATTCTTTATTTACATATTAAAATTTGTTACAGAAAATGGTCCACTAAATACATTTTAAATATGTTTTATGTTAGGAAGTTGTTGAAAACTTTTGGTAGTGTTTTAATTTAACTACTCGACATATTTTATTGTATTTCTTCTTTAAATAGAATAAA
Organism: Microlaimidae sp. YZB2_3; assembly: GCA_030248175.1. Lineage (NCBI taxonomy): Eukaryota > Metazoa > Nematoda > Chromadorea > Desmodorida > Microlaimidae > Microlaimidae sp. YZB2_3. The sequence goes on from JASAMX010034371.1 coordinate 6,765, forward strand.
TTCATATTTTTTTATTTAATGCATACATTGTATATGTTTTAAAAAACTTTAAAAAGTCTCTGTGTAACTGTCAGCTAGGGTTTGTAAAAACTGACGGATATAAAGATATTGTGTAACTTGAAAAATATTAGCCTAACATATAATACTCTTAGCAAGGTTTTATTATTTTTGTTTCCATAACACTGTCGTCACACCGTGGTGGTATTGCGTAAATTTAATAAATTTAGCAACGTAAAGTTAATATGTAGCTGAGGTTGTTTGATATAAAATATTTACATGTTAAAATAGTCTTAACGGTTTTCAAGAACATAATACAAGGATGCATTGAGTTTTTTGGACGTTTAAAATATATCCTAAAATTCTATCAAATATTACATCCATAATATACGTATAATATACGGAAATAAATTTTGTGCGTGTTTGCTTAATAATTAACACATTAAACATTAATAATATATGACAGAATGTAAATCAATCATAGGTTGACAAATATAGTGACATGTTCAAAAATTGTTGAAGTCGAAATTGATAAATTCAGTTCGTCTACGTTATTATACCTTGCTGTCGAATGATTTTACATTCACAATTTGCCCATGAAATATTTGTTCAATATTTCTTTTTTATTTACTTTGGTTTTGTGTAAATTCCTGATAGTATTTTTGTCGATTTTTATTATCTAGCTAAAAGTATAAATTAAATTTACTTCTCTTCAAAAATTCATAATGTTTTTTTGGGCTTAAAAATATGACTTTGGTGTTTAGTTTGTTTTGACTTGCGACAGTTGTTTTTAGAGCCATATCGCAGCACATTTCCGATACACTAAATAAATAATATAAATAAATTATAAAATTTAAAAAAAAATTCAAACTTGATGGGGAAACCCAGCTTTTTTTGTTAAGAATCTACAAGGCTCTGTACTAGTGATGTTCTTATCCTCAAATATCATGCTCCGGAGCTCCGTCCATTTAAAACGGAGGGAGCTCCCGAGCTCTGCCCCCTAAATGAGCGATTTTGTGCTTATTAAGCATGAAATACTTTAAAGTTACTCTATCTGCACTTCTAAGACCACTTTTATTGTTTTAAATAGGTTTTGAAAAAAATTAATTTAGAAAAAAATTTTGACAAAATAAACAATAGCATTACTATTTTAATTATTCATAAAATTAGTAGGAAAATAGGGCGGAGCTCCTAAAAGCGGAGATCAGCCCCGCTCGGAGCTTCGGTGTACATGAATACTCTGCAACGTAAATTGCACCATTTTTTAAAAATATTTTCAAACTTTGATTTTTCAGTTTCCCTGACAATTAATTTTTTGTTTTTTTTTTGTTTTTTTTTACATCAAGAACTAACACTGTGTGCAAATGAAAGGTTTTTAATAAAAGCTTCTCAAAAATAGCTTGAGCGTAAATTTATCGAACTTTACTTTTTACAATATCGAATAAGTTAGTTTTTTTCGTCAATATTAAAAATTTCTAAAAAAATTTAGCCCAGTTAAATTTTGTTTCTATCTTTACATCTTTAACTGTTTGAAAAATATTAAAAAATTTTTTGAAAATTATTTCGAAAATAGTATCAAATGATTTTTTTAGTGTTTTATTGTTTAAACATGTTTTAAGTGAGCGGTAGATATTCAAACTTTTTGTCTTCGATTTCGATAATTTCTTGAAAAATCTTTACTCATGCCCCCAGTAGCTTACAAACAAAAAAATTGAAAACCTTTGTTTTTATTCATTATAACATTAAAAATAGCTAACAAATCTTAAGCTATTTAAATCATAGTTGTTTGTGTAATAATTCGAAATATATCTGAGTTTAAGTTCTAAAATACTTAGATGTCCACCTACATATGTAGCTCGATGGGCACCTAAGCAATTTAGGTGAGCGTATAAAAGTTAAATGCGTACCTAACTTAGGTCGCGCTGTGGAACCGGCTTGAGATATTATTTAAAGTATTAGGTCTATGAAAGTCATGTAACAAAAAGCATAGGGACAGCTGGAAAAGGCGAAGTTGGCTTAAAGTAAAATTATTAGTATGATAAATACAAAAAAAATCAAAAAAAATAAAAAAAAACCAAACTAAAATTATATTTTCTGGTTAAAAAACCGCTGCAAATATACATGAAGTCAAAACCATGTCAATTCGACCAGCGCGCTACTTGCTCACAAATTATAAAATCTGTTCAATCCGTTCCCGTGATTGCCTTTTCTCGGTTACAACCGTATGTATAACCTTCGTATGACCTAGGTCTTACTTAGGTCATACATAAGTTTTATGTGCGAATAGTGCCCTGTGAGGAGCAAATTAAAATTGTTAAAACTGTACGGTGGCAATATGCCGATTTTTCTCACGGATACAGTGTATTACGTATGATATTTCATGTTGCAAAAATTAGCATATTGCTATTGTGCAGCTTTAACCATTATAATTTGCCCGCTCACTGGGCGCTATTCGCGCAGAAAATTTATGTGTGACCTAAGTAAGACCTAGGTCATGCTAGAGTTTACCATGGAAAGGTTTACGTACAAGATTAGTCTTACGAAAATAATACCACCGTGAGACGAAGGTTTCAGCTTTGTTGTACGAATGTTTCACGGTTGTAACGAGAGAAAAGGCCATTACGGGAACGGGTTAAGTTTGGAGCGACAATTCGTTTTGTTACTTTCTTATTTTTGTCCAAAAAATTGCAGGTTTTTTGGATAAAAAAGGCAACAATTACCAAATACTGCAGAAATCTTGACAATCAAGGGATCAAAAGAAAAATTTTTTTTTCTAAAGTGCATCATTTCTAACTTAAATTTTTATACCTATGAGCAATTTTTCAAGTACAAAGTAGCCAAAATAACGCCAAATTTGGAGGGTCATATCTCCTAAACCGCTCAAGATATTATAACGAAAAAATTTTGTGAATGTATTAAAGGCTTAAAAAACAATCATCACAATCGAAGATAAAAGTTTGATTCTGTACTGCATCCTTAAGAAATACAAAATATGTATTTCTTTAAAAAAGTATTACCCGTTTTCGTGATTGTCTTTTCCTTCCGTTACAACCGTCAAATCTTCGTATGACCCAGGTCGTACTTAGGTCATACATACAATTTGTGCGTGATTAGTGCCCAGGGAGCTAGCAAATTGAAATGGTTAAAGCTTGACGGTAGCAATATGCAGATACAGTGTATTACGTAGGATATTTCATATTGCGTAAATTTGACCATTAAATTTTACAGTTCAGCTTTAACCGTTTTAATTTGCTTGTTTATTGGGCACTAATCACGCACGAAAAAAATTATGTATGACCTAAGTATGACCTAGGTCATACGTAGAGTTTACCGCGGTAAGGTTTACGTACAACATTGGTCATACAAAAATAGCACCATCGTCAGACGAAAGTTTCACCTTTGTCGTACTAAGGTTTCACGGTTGTAACGGGGAAAAAGCCCTCACGGGAACGGGTAAAAAAACTTTTTGTAACTTCATATCAAATAAAAAAAATTTGTGAAAATATTATATTTTCGTTAAAATTGTTTTCTTTTTAATTCTGTTAAAAAATTTTGTTATACAAATTCAAGAAAATCACCAAAAATCGTTCATTGTAAATTCGGTTTTGATAATCATAAGTTATTAGCTAAAATCCATGTATTTAATTGTTTTAGACTCGTGATGATACATCATGATGAAAATACTGAATAAACAACACAAGATTGTGAATTAATTAGGTTTACTGTTTTTTAATCTTGGGTGCAAACTTATATTAAAACAAGGAATATTAATAAATTGTGTTTTCAAATTTTAACTTTTATTTTTCCCAACTTTAACACAACTTTTACATCAAAGCGTTTCAAAAATGGGACGAGAGCTCATGAAAAAATTACATATCTTGAACTGGGCTACAACCCAATTTTTTGCATTATCCAATATACTTTTGCATTTATAAGAAAATACCCTCTTAGTTTTAATCAAGTTTTATTGAAAAATTACAAATCGCAAGTTAGGTCTGCTAACAAAGTTTGAAAATAAAAAAATCTTGATTTTCACATGAATAACAGTCGCCAACAAAATTTATAAAAATAGGTTCAAAAGCGTATCAAGTTCGCCTTCATAAATGCAATTATTGTAGCGGAAATACCAATAAATTCATCAAATTTAAATCTTTTGTTTTTGGTTTGGTTATGTTTAAAAAACTAAAACATATATACAAAAAAAGAAAAGACTCTCCACTGTAAAATAAAACGAAAAACTCACATCTTTTGCAACCTGTTTTGGACATTTTGAAGTAAACAGTATTTTTAGCTTTTCGCGTTGAAAAATTTTTTTTTGTTGAAAGATTTTATGCTAAAAATTTTTGCTAACTTAAGATATTGTAAGTTTTTTCGGAAGTGCAACATTCGGAACATTTTTCGTAAATGAATTTTTTTTCGTAACAATAGATGATATTTTTGAAAATAAAAACTAAAAAAAGCAACTGGTTACTGAAAATTTGATGAAGTATTACGCAAATGAGCATTATTTTTTCATTATAAGCAATTATTTTATTATTATTACTTTTTAAGCATTATTTTTCTTTTAGAGCACAATTTTTTAATATTTTCATCATTAATAAATATTCCATTCTTCACAATTTTTATAACATCATTCCCTCTTCCTTTCTATTATACAAAATAGCTTAAAATACAGTTTTCTTATTATTATGTTAAAAAAATTTTGTTTGAAAATAAGTATAGGCACCTTGCACTGAAACTTAAAATAAACATAAAATACAGAACACAGAAACATTGCTGCCTGTACGGAAAATACCGTAATCATGCAAATCTTTTTTAAAAAAAAAGACGAAAGACGAAAGACGAAACCCTGGGGTGTTTAATAATGACATCACACTGATTATGTGTGTTGATTTCTATTGGAAATTGTCTGTTTTAAAACGCGTAATTAAGATTTGCATGTAAAAATAAAAAAATATATGGCTACAGATCCTATAATAAGCGGGTTATTTCCCGTCAATGCCCCCACTAATCAATAATCAGGGAACATTTGCATAATTACGGTATTTTCCGTACAGGTTCAATGTTTGTGTGTTCTATATTTTATGTTTATTTTAAGTTTCAGTGCAAGGTGCCTATAATAAATTTTTTTTTTCAGTTTGATTTTTCAGTGCACACACTAAATGCGATTTTGGACAGGTTTTTATCTTGAATTAGTGCTGCAATTTGATTGTAAATTATAAATTCAAAATAATAAAAAAACAAAAAGCTCAGTGTTTAAAAATTTTTTTGTTGCGAGTGTTTATTAGGCTGAACCCTATGGACCTACCTAGCATAACAAAAATTGGGTCGGCGGTCCCACCACGAAACAAAATTCCTCTCAAATTAAATGCATTTTTTCGTATTATTTTTGAAACTGGAAATACTATATACAAATAAAACATCTACTTGAAAAATTTTCGTGGTCTTTTTGTATTTAATTAAGCATCACAAAATGTTTGTTTTTTCTGAATAACCTAAAAAATTTACATACGAGAAACCTTAGTTACGCTTAATATAGCTCTAAATAATGGTTAAAAATTTACAAAAATATTCGAAATTGTTTTAATATAGTTGTTTAATCTCCGGTTTCCGAAAAAATTTGGTAAAAATCATTGGTTTCATAACGAGATCTGATTTCGCGGCGGGACCGCGGACCCAAATTTTTGTAATGCTAGGTAGGTCCATAGTCTAGTATTGTGTTTTGGTTTTGTTTCTAAACGGGTTTTTGGTTTTTAATGGTTTTTAAATAAATCTACTGATTTATTTCTTTTAGAAGGATCATAAAGGGTGTATATAACATCATTGGGATTAATTATATTTCAGAAATATAAAATGTATCATTATGCAGCGCGTAAAGAAAATGAAAACATTAAAAGTAACAAGCCCGGTTCAAACTTGTCCAAAGATCCCAAAGGATAAAATCCAAATGTTCCATTTTGTGGGTTTTTTTTACTAAGGTTTTTTGAATCTGAAAATGTTTATTGAATTTTAAAAAAATTTTTATGTTTTTAGGTCAAAAAGAAAGAAATATCGGAAAAATCCAAAAAACTCATTTAAGTCACATATATTAAAAGTTTAGGTTGTGTCCTTTTTAAACTTTCGACAAAATATAAACCATACCTTGAAAATATGCCTTAAACTTGTAGACATTAAGAGTAAAAACATATTATGTTAAGTATACTTAAATAAATATAATTAAAGTTTAATTACCCTTTTAATTTTGTTCACTTAGTGTCGTTTTTACCTTGTGATATTTCAATGTTTACTAACAGAGCAAGGCGTTATTATTTCCTGTCCCTTGGTGTTATTCGCTCTTTGTATTGTTAGCGAACCTAACGGTTATTACACCTTATATCCGGCAAATCTCAGTACATACTAAGCTTACCTATGAATGTCCATCAGTGAAAATGTTTTCTTTTATTAATCAATATGCACGTAGACTAACCAAAGTCCAGTTAAAGCTTATTACGTGTAAGTATAAAAACGTGTAATGAAACACTTTTCATTTAGTTATACAGTTCAAGCTATGCTTTTTACAAAAATTTCTAATCAACTGCATGAACATTAAATTCCGGATTACTATTAAATTCCATGAATTTGTTTTTTGCTGTAGGTGCAGCCATAATTTTTTAAAATATTTAAACGTACAGTTGGCGTTGATATATTGATATGTAATAACATTTTTAACTAGATTTGGGGAAATAATATAAAATTAAAGATAGTAAATTATTTTTTGATTTTCCAAATATTCTGAGGGTCGTTTACCAAATACTTTTTTTCACTAATTGAATTTTTTTATATTCGGATAAGGTAATTAAAAACTAATTTATTACCAAATAAAATTATGGAAATTTAAAATTAAATTAGGAAACGCAGAGTACTAAACTGAAAACTTAAAGCTGTCGGTTTGAAGCCTCTAAAGCGTAAACCTTAGGTCAATTTGATTTTTATTTTGAGCTCCAACTTTCAATTTTTGTTGCTCCAAAATACCATTTTATTGTGGTTTCTAATTTTTATAATTTCGTGACGGCTCCATTTTTCTTGCTTAAAGCCCTATTTAGCTGGTACCAGCAAACCAACCATGATCGCGAAAACCCTATATCGCTACACTTTGCGTTGTAGCTGCACTTACAATAACTAAATTTTTTACAAATTATAATAATAGACGTGTAGGGAAGGGTTATGCTATTAAAAAAATGTTTTAAGCCCTTATAGTTTTTAGCGTGTTGAAAAAATATTTAAGTAAAATTATTTATCCACCGGAATCCTCGAAATATAATTATAATTATATTTTTCTAATTTGACACCATAGTTATATATATTAGTTAATTTACTTATCATAGAAACCAACTATCCAGCTGACGACATTTATGACTACTTAAATTTTTTCTTTTACATTTTACAAAATTAAAAAAAGATAAAAAACCGAATTTAAATAATTAGAATAAGTAAACAAAAAATAGAATAAAACGTAAAAATTTTAAAATAAAACAAATATTAAAATTTCAAACAGTTTGAGCGTTGGTTTTGCTGTGCATATAAAATTTTCTCCGTTTTTTAATCTCCAAATTTTTATATTTTTTTATTTAATTAGAAGTGTATCCGGACGGATTTAAACGTGTGAACTATAGGAAATTCATCCGGGAGGTTTGCGTTGGGAGTTTTCGCATCAAATCCGCATTATTGCCAGTCGTCTGTCCCATCGCCGGAGAATTTTTGGAGTGGATAAAAGTGCGCTGGTTGGCATTAGTGTTTAACGCCCTGCCCATCAATTTACATCTGCTTTAGGGGCCTTAATTCGATTTCTCCCATATAAGCTAATGTATGCGCGCGTTAGGATATATGGGGAAGGGCGGCCTTTTATGGTCGTACTTATTGTGGGAAAGAACTTAACTTGTAAGGAATTAAATCAAGATTTCCGTCCGAGATTTTCGTGTCTCCCACCCGACAGTGCGATCTAAGCATTCCCCGCATTCCCGTTATACTTGTTCATTATTTCCATAAGCTTTTGACAAACTTGCAGCTGCTAATTTAATTCCGATTTTGTTGCACTTGAACTTACCTAATTCAAGTGCAAGATTAGCCCAAATTTTAATAAATAATTGTAAATATTAGTTTTTAGATGACTTGATGTGATATAGACTAAGATTATTCAAACCATTTTTCTAAAACGTAAAATGCACGATATTAAACTTATATTATTATTAAATTAAGGACTGAAGTTACAATTATTCATTTTCGCTTCTTTTTATGTTATAAGAGTTTTTATGTGACCTAATTTTTCTCAATAGAAAATACTCAAAAAACCTATGCCTTTTTATTGTTTATCCTTGTTATTGTAAGTGCGCTATCAGTGGCATTTTCAAAACCATTTCGCTTTTGTTTCGGATAAGTGCTTTTCTTTAAACCCTCAAGTTTTATGTAAATGAAAACACACTTGAAAAGGTTTTTTATGTCGAACAAAGCTTTTTGACCACAACGTGTGTTTCAAAAACTATCGCTTTAAAATTATAAACTATAAATGTTATCAATTACTTGAAATTAAATGTGCAGTATAATAATTCATGGTGTATTTTTTATTGCTGCTTAGTTAATACCAATCGATGTATCAGGTCACATGGAGAAAAAATTGTATTACACCCAAAATTAACGGTTAACACGTTATTAACAAGAATACCGCTTGGTTATTTCCAATATGTACTAATTCATGGTGTATTTTTTATTACTGCTTAATTAATACTAATCGATGTATCAGGTCACCCGGACAAAAAAATTGTATTACAGCAAAAATTAACGGTTCAGACGTTAATAACAAGAATACCGCTTGGTTATTTTCAATGTGTTTTTAAACACTATTTTTCAAAACAAAAGATTTCTACAAAACGGATATTTCCAAAACCTCATAGAATTTATGCTAAGCTATCAAAAACTTAAATTTTAAATTTGGTATAAGTATGAGAAGTATATTAGATGATTAATGCCATTTTAGAAACACCATATTCCAAAAATAGTGTTTGGTGTTTGGTTTATGGTGTGTTTTAGAACATTTTCATAATTGCAAAATGTAAAATCTAAAGAAGTGAATTATCTTTTTTATAAGCAGTTCTTTTTTTTTAAGTAAAAACTTTGACTAACTAATAAGTAATACCAGAATAACAGCAAATAAAAAACACACCAAAAATACACCAACTATAAAACACAAATTAAATTTTTTTTTTGAAAATGACAGTGCTCATTTAATACAGTTTTAAATTGAACCAAATTTAAACTCAAACTTTTTGATACTCTAGGATGATTTTTATAAAGTTTTATTAATATATTTTCAATAAAAATGTTTTCTTTTGAAAAATGGTGTATAAAAACAAAACTACATTAGAAATAACCGTGTAGTATTCTTGTTAGTGACTAGTTAAACGTTGGAAATTAATTTGTGGTGTAATATTTTTTCTCAGTGTGACATAATACTTCGATTAATATTAATTAAAACGCAAAAATACACCATGAATTAGTATACTGCACCTTTAGTTGTTATTTTTATTCAATTGTTAATGTTTACATTTTTTTTCGTCATTTACTTTATTTTTTAACAACAAAAAACAACGGTCTGGAAACCTGATCAGCAGTTAAATCTTTAATTTGTAATTGTTTTGGTGTGTGTTCTTGGTGTGTGTTTTGTCAAAACACACAATTTAAAAGTACCAATATTTCACTCATTCCCAATTTAGATAAGATTACATAAAATAATTTCACGAGACAAATACTTGTTATTTTTCAAACATCAGGCGCGTTTTGTCTAATCTTTTCCACATTTTATGGAAAACGTTGCATAAACGCAGGTATGCGGCTAACTGGAAAGTTTACCGACAAATATTTCCAGAAAAACTAATAATCAATATGTAGAGTCCCATTAAGCCACCAGGACCGTGCAAACCTTCGGGTAGCACCCAACGGGCCTACGGGTACCACCTGGTTGCTGGATCTTTTCCCTCATAGAAATGAGTCCAGCTTGGCATGGCTAGAAAAAGGTTGTTGTACGTCGGCCACACATGGCAGTTTTCCATCTAGCAAACTAGTGGACAAATGGAGCTCTATTGGGTGTGGAGTTTGTGCCGCTGGCATTTCAGGAACACCTATGCTGCTCATGTACGACGTTAAATAGTAAGATCAATATCAGGCGACTTAAATAATTTTTTATATGAAAACCTTGGAATGGGTGAACACTGCATGCAGTGAACACTCCAGCGGTAAAGGTTGCCAACATTGTTATTAATGTTGGACAAAGAGTCTCAATCATAGGGGTGAAATTTTTTCGCCCCTCTTGGCTTGACTTAGCGCCTGCCCTCTGCTGATCTGCATGGGGAAGATAAGTTTCAGGTAATGCAACAACAAACAACAATCAAGATGTCGAAATATTTACTTTTTACAGCAAAATTTATTTATCGGTGGGCAGTTTTTCTAGTACAGCATGCCCTAAAAACTTTTTTGATTAGTTTGTAAAGGATATGTTTCTCAAATCGGTAAAAGTATATTGGCGAAAAAAAAAACAGAGTTTGGTAACATAACAAGATGTTTATTTTCAAAAAAAATTTAGCAATATAAAAACGCGAAACGTTAAAAAAATTAAAAGCGCCGTTTTAAAACGTTAAACATAACTGCATTTTGTTTATTGTACTGATATAAAATAAAAATAAATTATCTGGCGCTAAGCTGAACAGAACATGAGAAATGGTAAAAAAAGATGTGTTTGAACCCTCTCTCGGTTCAATTTTTTTTCCATATCAAACGAGAGTCCTTTGAACTTTTGTCCTAGTGACTTCGACCATATGGCTCTGATGCAATGTAATTTTTTTTTTAAATTTTACTAATTTCTTTCAAAATATCAATTTAATTCGATTTTATTTTCAGTTTTATATTTCTTTTGTACTTTTATACTTTAATCCAATTAAGTAAATTACATTTTCAAAAAATTAAAACAAGTAACCTAAACAGATTGAATGGTATATAATTATTGTGTTTTTCAATAATGAAGTTATTTTCCACTAAGTCAATTATTTGCTGTTGTTTCTTGTTTTATGAGATAATTTTCCCAAAAAAAAGTTCCGTCTCAGTTAGCCACTTTAGAATTTTCGCACCATCTTCTGACTTACGAAGTAAAAGTTTGACTAACTTTTAACCCCCATCTATTGGCTTCTAAAATATGAGTTCTAAAGCAACAAAAAACAAAAACACAAAAAGAACAAAAAAACTTTGAATAGTTTATAAAACCTAATCACTCCTTTGAGGTAGCGTTTGATGCTTTAGTGCCAATTTTAGGCAAATGGTGAAACAACTCCTGTGGGGACAGTGCCAAAACTAATTTAAGTCCGACCAGGGTTTTTTGGAAGCAAAAAATACATCATAATCGGACATTTTAGTCGTACCACTGTGTGTCCATAAAATTAACTAAGTTATCCGGGTTAGACTTCAAAAGAATTTCAAAAATTCAAAATTTAAAAATTTTTATTTGAAAAACCGTTAATATTTTTACGCGAACTTAAAAACTGGGGGCATATTCATAAAATTATACGCTTAATTCATTATGTTCAACTAAATAGTTTGGAAAAATTAACCAAATATTTAGTTAAAAAAACACAGATTAATTAAATTAAAAAAATACTAAATAGAGTTGGTAAAAAAAGTACGTATTGGTCGAGACGATATAACAATATTTGGTTGTTTTTTACTCGTTATTTGGTTAAAAATCACCAAATGGGCGGAGAGAGTGTCTTTTTGTGTCTTTTGTTTTTTTTAAATGTGCACATAGTTGTACGCAATGGCGTTGTGCGCAAAAAGTCCCAGTGGTCTCGTCTGACATCTGGGGCGGGTCCACTAAACGCGTGCTGACTACGTGCTATCTTAGCACGTTGTTTAAAACTCTTGTTAATGTTTGAATTTCTGGGTTTTTTCCCCGAAAAATCTAACAGAACTTTTTGTTTGCATAGCACAAATTGATATTTTATTAATTTTATACATATTTATTGTATATACAAACTATTAAAGCAATAACCCTAGTTTACGGGTTTGCAAAACTCCTAACTACGGTTTAAGGCTTTATTAATTTTATTTCAAACAAATATGCATAAAACTCTTTAATATTAATTTATTTTATCTAAAAAAGAGTCCCATAAGTTTTCTCAAGAAAAATCCAGAAATTAAAACATTAACAAGAGTTTTCAACGACGTGCTACGATAGCACTCAGTCACACGCGTAATGCAACCCACCGTACGGTCGTCCTTACAATTACGATTAAAACACTTGTTTGATAAAAATTGTAATATTTTAACAATGAACAAAAAATTTATTCCAACTAAAATCATTATTTAGACATGATTTTGTTTGACATACACTCAATTATGGCAAAAACAATAATTCGACATTTATGATTTATACCCAAATACAAAAATGATTTTTTTCTTATTTTTCAAACTTTTTACAAAGCTTTAAGCGTTTTATTAACTAAATAATAAAAATACTTGAAAACATTAATTTTTTACCCTCGAAATTCCTCACACAACCTTTTAAGAAGTTAATTTAAAAAAAAACAAATAAAAAACTGGAAGACAGGAACATTGTATGTTAGCTGTGAAAAATTGGTTTTATTCGAGGACTCTTTTGTGCCGATCTCAGCGCTCGCAGCGCTTGGGCACATGAACGCATTTTTTCCAGGACTCTTTTGTGCCGGGACTCTTTTGTGCCAGGACTCTTTTGTGCCAGCTGCGATTTTTTTCAGGACTCTTTGGTGATCTGAGATGGACATTATGTGGACTATAGGAAATTTGCATTTGGTTTGGCCAGTTGCTCACTGAATAAAAATTTCTACCATATGATAATGATTTGTTTATACATTGATCTAATCACACAGCACTGTTGCGTTTTTTTTGTTTATAAATTGACATTAAAATGTCAATTGAAAAAATCATACTCACAGCAACCTCTGACAAGCGCGAAATCGCCACTTTTTCAAATTTATAGTTGCTTTTTACACATACAACTATAGCCTTTTTATCGAAAAAGTGGCGATTTCGCCCTTGTCAAAGATTGCTGTGAGTTTGATTTTTTCAATTGACATTTCATCAGACTAAAAAAAATGCAACAGTACTGTGTGATTAGATCAATGTATAAACAAATTATTATCATATCATAGACACTTTTATTCAGTGAGCAGCTGCCCAAACCAAATGCAAATTTTCTATAGTCCATATAATGTCCATTTCAGACTAGTCCACATCTTTTCTGTCTAAACATACGCCCGTTGAAAAATCACCCCTTTTTCCTGCTCTATTCTTATAGGATTTTTATAGCTATATAGAGCTTATAGATTTTTTAAAAAAACATATTTTGTTCTTATTTGTGTAAAATAGCAAAAACAAAACAGAATTTTTACCGCAAAGCCGTTAGGTCCATCAGATGGTCCTTTGTTATCATCACACAACTTTTTTGTTGGTGGTATAGTTGGTGTAGTGGTGTAGTGGTAGGAGTCGTGGTATTAGGAATTGTGGTAGTAAGAGTTGTGGTATTTGGAGTTTTAATAGTTGGAGTTGTGGTTATATATTATAGTGCTTATAGATTTTTAAACAAAATATTTTGTTGTTATCTGTTGAAAATAGTAAAAACACAAGAAAGTCTTCACCACAAAGCCATTAGGTCCATCACATGGTCCTTTAAATGCAGTGGATTGATACTCTGTTGTTGGTGTTGTAGTTGGTGCAGTGGTAGTTGGAGTTGTAGTAGTTGGTGTAGTGGTAGTTGGAGTTGTGGTAGTAGGAGTTGTGGTAGTTGGAGTTGTAGTAGTAGGAATTGTGGTAGTTGAAGTTGTGGTAGTAGTAGTAGTTGTTGTTGTGGTAGTGGCTTTATGGCAGTCGTGACCTTCATAACCAGGTGAGCAGTTAACGGTCATGGCAAACTTCACTCTAAACAGCAAAAAAACATAGTAAAATAGTCAAATTACAAAAATAAGGAGCAAAATGTGCTTATAGATAGAGAATTGAATGAAATTAATCAATTTATGTTATTTACGTTTACAAAGTGATGTTTAAGAAAATATTAAAGTGAATTTCTCAATTTTAATCAGAAATTTTTAGTCAATTGCAAATTCTAAAAAATTATAGAAAAAATAACAGATTAAACTGAAGACTTCATTCTTACAGTAAATTTTATATGTTTAAGTACTTTAGTACTAAAAAATCTCAAAAGGACATATTCTTCTTATCATTGTGTGCTTAAATTGCTGCATGTGTTACAGTAAATATGCTACTGCCGCTGAAGTTAATAAATGACCGCGTATTTTTTTAAGGATTCTAAAGTCAAGATTTTTAATGGAAAAATGTTTGTTTTTTTAACCCTTTGGGATTTTTTCGTCCATAGAACACTGCCAATCCGCAGAAGGATTCCGCGCCACCGCTGCTCAGTGTAGAATTTCACGCGGACCAAAAGCGAAACGGGGAGTTTAACACTGGGCAGCACTGCCACCAAATACTTTTTGCGCAGTTGCAGCTGAAAGAATCGCAAAGGGTTGAACTGACAATTTGCCGAATAAAAACAGTGGTTGATACTGATGTTTGCAGAGGTCTGTCATTTCCTAGAATTAACAATTTCAAAAAGAACTGCCGTTCTATTCCTGTATCAGATGCTTTGGGAACTATTACGCTATGGAGCTTAGACCCGAAAGCAGTTGAACCCAAGGTAAATCGCACCCGCGAGAACTTGGAGCTGAAACTATGGAATTCTAAACCAATAGTTCAAAATTGCTAAAACCTATAGCTAAGTTTCAGCCAAAACGCAATTTTTTTCTATTTTAAACCTTAAGCTTCAATTTTTGGGGCCCAAAATTTCCACAATTTTGCAATTCTAATTTTTTTAACCCAAATTCACACTTCAGGTTTAAGAATTATGGTTTAAGATTTTAGATTTATGGAAGAGATTTAAGGTTTAAGCCACGTTTCACAGTTCTATTTAAGGTTTATGATTTAAGGTTTAAGATTTAAGGTTCTAGGTTTAACAATGGAACAAAGTCCCCAGTTTGGTTTAAGGTTTAAGAAAAAAACCAAAAGTTTTCACTTCAAATGTTAACTATACGACTAATTTCAAAGTTATATTGCACGAAAATCAATTGTTGACAGTTTTATATATGAAAACTAGAAAAAACTTGTTGAATTTTTATTTTGGAAACACACAAATATTAGTTTTTGTCTGTATGAAAAATGCTAAAAAAATACAAGTATTATTGATTTTAAAAAAAGTTATTTTTTAATTAAGATATTGAAACCACGACAACCGAAATATTTAGCATAAAATCCCCAGTGAAAATTTTTAAATCTTGAAAGTTAATTCAAAAATTTTTTTTCTAAAAATTTGAAAATGGGTTAATCTCAGAACTTCTCAATTTTAAACAGTCAGTGTTGATTTTAATAAGATGCTGATTTTAATTTACAAGTGGCGATTAAAGTTGTTGGTGGTGGAATATATTTACGAACATATCTCTTTTCCCAAAAACACCACAGAAAATATTGCTTTTACCATTCATATTACCAAAACTTTCTCATTTTTGAAAAGTTATAGGTGGCTAGCAATGACCTGATTGATTAAGGATAAATTGGATAAAGTTTGAATTGTTACCCTCGTTGGCGATGTTTGTTCTGAAAGAATTTTTTGAAAAGAAGTTTTTGATTAACTTGAGACGCAAGCATTATAATAAACTCAAAATTTCTAAAAAAAGATAAAATTAAAAATAGAAAGGCAAGCTTCTCTAAACTACCTCTGATTCTGGCCATAAATTTTGGATCATTTTGGGCTCAGGGTTATAAAACTATCTGGGCTCAAAAACCAAAATAAGGAATGGCAGTTAACTACTTAAGTATGTACGATTGAAAATAATCCTTTTGGTATTAATTAATAAAAACAAAAAACCTCCATTTGTAGGAAATTTTAAGAAACAATGTTAAAAAATCGAATTAGAATCTCTTTTGATCGAAACCAAGTGCTGATAATTTTTGGGTCTTATTTTGATTTTCTTATTAACTTAGAAAAAAATGTTATATAAATACCATCATTTCTGACAACGTAAACTTTTAATCTATCTGTGTGCCAATAAATGTTTGTTAACAATAAAACTCTTAAATTTATCGATAAAAAATCCAATTCCAAAAGCATTGTTCAGAAAAAAAAAAGCGTTTGCAAAAGTATAAACCTTACATCTGAAGGAAGAAGTGTGAATTGATAGCCTTAAACCCTAAGCTTTAAATCTTAAATCTTAAATCTAAAACCTTAAATCATAAATCTTAAACCTGAAGTCTGAATTGGGCTTACTCATTAAGCTCCAGGGTTATGGAGCTCCGCGTCCACTGCTTATATGAACTTATATGAACTTATTATGGGGGTGAATTATGGCGGAGTTTTTGGGGTCGCTCTGGAGTTCTGGAGCAAAGAGCTTTGGGGAACATTGCCAGTAATCTTACTATAGTGTCGATCCTAGTAATCCTACGGCGGAGTTTTTGGGGTGGCTCCGGAATTCTGGAGTAAAGAGCTCCAGGAAATATTGCTATGTAGTAATATTACTGTAGTGTCGATTAGGGATCGACCAGGACAGAATTTTTGCTGATGCCGGGGCCGAGGCCGGGGTACAGAAATTTGGATTTTCCAGGCCTGGGGCTGGGATAGAAAATTTTGTCCTAGCCAGGGCTGGGGCCGCGGCCGGAGCAGGCGAAAAATTTAGCAAAATTCATAATTTTGGTCATTTTTTTGAATAAAATCAAATTCAAAAATTTACTGTTAATTATTTAGTTTGGGTAATTTATAGTCACATTTTAGAATTTAAGCACTTTGTGAGTAAAAAAACTTATTTTTTATTACACATAATTTTTTTTCTAAGCAGAACAAAGTTTTTTATTTTGATATTTCGATTTTCTTGAACCTAAATTATTATTTTATTTGCATAATATTTGTACGTTTTTACATAAATATTAGCAGTTTATTCTTGTTTAAAGCAATATTATACTTAATTGCAAACCATTTATGTTACTTTTAAAAAATGCTTTACAATTAGAGCAAACCATTAATGTTACTTTTAAAGAATGTTTTACAAATAGAGCAGGAGTTAAAGGTGCGGTATACTAAATCATGGTGTATTTTTTCGCTTGTTTTTTGGTATTAATTCATACGTCAGGTTTCACTGAGTAAAAAATTGTATTACAAAAAAAATTAATTTTCAGCAATTGTCTAGATATTATCGCTTCATTATTTTTTGCCAATCAGCCAGCCAAATATCAGTAAATATGTAAATATCGCCAATGAGAGAGAGATTAAAAAAACGACTGCCAATATTGAACTGAACACAAATTACATCAAATCATTTATTTAAAATAAAACATTATAACTGGAATATAATAAATAAAAAGACAGCAATTAGTATAATCAAGAATATATAACACAAGAGAATGTCCGACTGTACACTAAATTTTTGACCAGAATTTTGCGAGAAAAGTCGCACTTTTAAATTCGTGTGCGACTTTTCCCGCAAAAACCCGCCATTTTCTGCTACTTTCCCGCGCTGCGATTTTTAACACAGTGTTAGTTTTTTCGCAGTGGGGACTGCGATTTCTTTCGCACTCTATACTGCTTTATTCGCACTGCGATTATTTTCGCACTGCGTGTCTAGCTGCGCAACAAAAAAAATAAAGACGCTGGTAGTCATTTTCAATGGAGTAAAACACTTCGAAATTTGTTTTATTTAATTTTAAAATGTTGGAAAGTTAGTTTATTTCATTAAAACTAAAAAGTTTTAACATCTTAAGGTAAAAAAAACGACTTTTACTCATTTAAACACAAAATTTTCGCTCCGCTTTGTTTTTATTTTTTTTGTTGTGCAGGCAGACTCGCAGTGCGAATAAAGCAGTATAGAGTGCGAAAGAAGTCGCAGTCCCCACTGCGAGAAAACTAACACTGTGTTAAAAATCGCAGCGCGGGAAAAATAGCAGAAAATGGCGGATTTTTGCGGGAAAAGTCGCACACGAATTTAAAAGTGCGACTTTTCTCGCAAAATTTTGGTCAAAAATTTAGTGTACAGTCGGACATTCTCTTGTGTTATATATTCTTGGTATAATTAAGAATTTTGCATATTTTCATAACAAAATTTGCATATACAATATTTTAAATACATCTGAATTTTTACGAGAAAGAATGCGTTTGCAAAGTCCAACGTAAGCAAACAAAACACACCGTGGCTGGTGTTTGGTAAAAAAACCAAAAATTATCTGAAATAACCTAGCGATATTCTTGTTAATATCTGGAAAACCGCTGAAAATTAATCTTTTTATAATACAAGTTTTTACTAAGTGAAATCTGACGCATCGATTGATACCAAAACCCAAGCGAAAAAAATGCGCCATGATACCGCACCTTTAAGGTAGAACACCACAGTTAGATTTTGACGGCAGATCCTTACTAATTAATTTTTACTAAAGTAATTAGACCCGCTGATTCAATTTTTGACATTCATTTTTCTGTTAAAAAATGTTATCGTCTACAATCATCAAATAACATCAATAAAATACATGTCAAAAATACAAAACATTAATAAAAATTATTACCAAAAATATTCTATTTTTTCATTTTTAATTCAGCGTATCTTGTATAATAAAACACTTTTTTAATTAAAAAGCTAAAAATTTAAAAAAAAAATTTTTCGACGTTAAAAAGAAGGCTCAGCGAAGACTCGATCCCAAGGATCTAAGGAACCAGGCCCGACGTACTAACCACTCGGCTACTGGGTCAGCTGAGATTTTTCACTTAAAAGCCACTTTAAAAAAAACGGTTCAAAATGTAGTTTCTCGGCTTCAATAAAAAAATTAAACGAAAATTAAAAAAATTGATTCTCTCAGATTTTAATGAAAGTTTGGAAATAGTTAGACACCAGTCTAATGAATACTTTGAATTGTAATTAAAAAACTATTTTAATTCAGGATTTTTTTTATTTGATTTTTCTTTTAAAAACATAAATTTTTTTAAATTTCTTCAAATTTTGAATTTTTTACGCCAAACCACATCTAAAAGTTGCCCCCTATTTTTCTTTAACTTTCTATAAAATTGCGGAAAAAACTGAGAGAATCAAATTTTTTAAATGGCCAAAAGCTGTTTTTGAGCTTTAGATTCATTGAAATATATCTCAAAATAGAACAATTAAATTATTACCGTTAAATACATCATAATCTGAGCTTTCGACAGTTTTTTTATTTTAAAATAAAAGCAACTTTTTATTTTAAAATATAAGAAAATTTTTAAAGTTTTATTGTCACTTTTTGTAAATTAAAAAACACTCTTTTAAGTTGTAAAGTAAAATATTATATTGCGAGTACAGGCGGCTACTCACTTTGTAGCTGTTTCAAAATGACTGTTTTAATGATTTTAATCAAATTATTTAATTTTAGCCAAAAATTATAAAATTAACGTCACCTAAACTTTTTCAATGTAACTATTTTCGTGATTTTGTATTACTTTTTATATTTTTTCCAGAATTATCAAATACATAACATAACCCAAGAAAATTTTTGATTATACACTAGGTTTTTAAATAAAATTATGCAAGAAAAAAATTCAACATTTCAAACGCACGCGACTTTCTCATTGAAGTTCCAGTACTATACTGGTACTTTATCCGTAAAAAATTCAGATGTATTTAAAATATTGTATATGCAAATTTTGTTATGAAAATATGCAAAATTCTTAATTATACCAAGAATATATAACACAAGAGAATGTCCGACTGTACACTAAATTTTTGACCAAAATTTTGCGAGAAAAGTCGCACTTTTAAATTCGTGTGCGACTTTTCCCGCAAAAATCCGCCATTTTCTGCTAGTTTTCCCGCGCTGCGATTTTTAACACAGTGTTAGTTTTCTCGCAGTGGGGACTGCGACTTCTTTCGCACTCTATACTGCTTTATTCGCACTGCGATTATTTTCGCACTGCGAGTCTGCCTGCACAACAAAAAAAAATAAAAACAAAGCGGAGCAAAAATTTTGTGTTTAAATGAGTAAAAGTCGTTTTTTTTACCTTAAGATGTTAAAACTTTTTAGTTTTAATGAAATAAACTAACTTTCCAACATTTTAAAATTAAATAAAACAAATTTTAAAGTGTTTTACTCCATTGAAAATGACTACCAGCGTCTTTATTTTTTTTGTTGCGCAGCTAGACTCGCAGTGCGAAAATAATCACAGTGCGAATAAGGCAGTATAGAGTGCGAAAGAAGTCGCAGTCCCCACTGCGAAAAAACTAACACTGTGTTAAAAATCGCAGCGCGGGAAAAGTAGCAGAAAATGGCGGATTTTTGCGGGAAAAGTCGCACACGAATTTAAAAGTGCGACTTTTCTCGCAAAATTTTGGTCAAAAATTTAGTGTACAGTCGGACATTCTCTTGTGTTATATATTCTTGATAATACTAATTGCTGTCTTTTTATTTATTATATTCCAGTTATAATGTTTTATTTTAAATAAATGATTTGATGTAATTTGTGTTTTCAGTTCAATATAAAGTCGTTTTTTTAATCTCTCTCTCATTGGCGATATTTACATATTTACTGATATTTGGCTGGCTGATTGGCAAAAAGATGGACGATAATATCTAGACAATTGTGAAAAAGTAATTTTTTTGTAATACAATTTTTTACTCGTGAAACCTGACGTATAAATTAATACCAAAAACAACAAGAATACACCATGATTTAATTATTACCGCACCTTTAATGTAACCTATTCGTTCAGTTACGTATTGCTCTGAAAAGATGAGTTGCTTTTTTGAAAACTATATTGAACATGCACAAATATTTGATTTTTTAAGAAAATACCCGTATCAAACACCTAGTAATATAAAAATCTAAGAAAACAACACATAACACTATAAATTAATTATATTTATTATATTTAGCAAGGAGTAATTCTTTTAACTCTCAGCTCTTACCCTGCGCGTTTCTTTTCGTAATCTTTTCTCCTGTCTAGTTTGTATACAGAACCAACTTTATGAAACGTTGATCCCAAAACGTGGATGCGATCAGCGTTCTTAGCGGAAGTAATTTTTGGCTGTGTTTTAAGTTGGGATATTCCATCCGAATCTAAGCTTAATCGAATCCTCCGCAAACTAAGTCCATTTTGACTTACTTTGTACCGCGGTTTTTCTTGAGTAAATGCACCTAAAGAAAATCTATTAAAACAAAATTTAAAAGCAGGGATCAACGGTCCAGAAATGCCCGCCGGTACATTAGTGGCTGTGCCCCTCTCGTTTAATTGCCCCCCTGCTTGAAAATGAAAAAGTACTAAAAATTATTGCGCTATTTTTTGACCTATTTTGCGAAATTTTTGCAGTTTGTTGTAGCCTATTTTAACGCACTTTAAACCATTTTAGACCTATTTTTACTTAAATTTCGTTCTGTTCCTCTTTTCTTTTTCCCACGCTTGCCCCTTCCCTTCCGTTTCAAAAAATTCTCCCTGTTCGTGCTCGCCCTCCATTCATAAAATAATTGGGGTGAAGGGGGGCAGGGTGAGGTCCACGTATCTTTCGTTTGGCTCTTTTGTCCTTTTCGTTCTGGCTGCTTGGCTCTTAGGTCCCCTTTTTTCTGGCTCTAAAGTACCTAGCCATAGGTGTTTTTTTGGGGGGGGGACAGAGGGGTGCACCCCCCCCCCCTAGAGCCAAAATTTTGGACCCCCCCCTAGAAAAAATTCAGGCCCCCCCCCCCTCCACCCAAAGCTCGAGAGCGGTCCGGCCTTAGCCCCCCTAGCGAGGCTAACCCCCCTCACCCCCCCCCCCTCTCGACCAATTTGGAAATATATTTTTTGTTTACTGTCAAAAACACGGGTTTTTTAGTTAAAAACAGTGTTTAAATACACTTTTTAGGCCTAAATAGGCTGTTTTAATACATAAAATTCAATATTAGACCTAAAAACACTTAAATTATTGAGTTAAAAAAATTTTGCTAAAAAATTGGAACCCCCTGACTCCCCCTAAATTTGAAATCTCGCACCTGGGGTCGACCCCCTCTAAAAAGCCAGGGGGGTCCGGAACCCCTGGACCCCCCCTAAAAAATTTTAGCCTTCCACCCGGGGGTGGACCCATACATGGGCAAGTTGGTCCGGAGTGAGGGGGGGTTAAACCCCAAAGTTAGGGGGGTTAAAATCTGAGAAACATAAAATACCCATATCGTTTTATTTTCTGGAGTGCATTTTACCCATATCGTTTTTTGATTTTGAAGGAAAAATAGGTTAAAAACACTAATTTTAGGTCAAAAAGCCCTTTTTATTGCATTTTTGGGCTTTTTATTGCTTAAAACAATTATTTTGACCTCAAAACTTAAGTTTGGAGGCAGTTAGAAGTCATTTTAAAGACATTTTTTTCTTCATTTTTCCAAAATTGGGGGGGTTAAACCCCACTTCTCAGAATTTGGGGGGGGGTTAACCCCCCCCCCACACCCCCCCCCCCGTGCCCATGTATGGCGTGGACCCCCCCCCCCTAGCGGACCCGACCAAAAACACCTATAGTACCTAGCTCAAACGTCCCATGACCTGGTACCCCTATATGGTGTAATGATAACAAACACTAAATGCAAATGTATAAAAACAATGACCAAATAACTAGAAAAATACACTCATTGTGGTACTGAAACAAATATCAAACTTTATAGTAAACTTGTTTGGTAAAAATAATGATAGAAGCAGGTCCAATCAAAAGTTTTTTCAATTTTTAGCTTAGGAATTTTATAATTTTTAAACTAAGAGGTTCTAATATACAAACAAATATGTGGTGTTGAGATAATTGGACTATTCAATATATGCCCACTAAGAAAAAAAATGTTAAAAAAATGTTTGGGTTGCTTTTAAAATTGTAAAAAAGCTTTAAAAAAGTTTTACTTTTAAAATTCTGATTTCTCATATGAGTCCCAATATCCGAAAATTTTTTAGTGGATTCCTCATATTTTTCTGAACTAAAAAAAATATATTTCCTTAAGAAGAGTAACACACCAGGAAAACTACAAAAGGATAAAATTAATTTTATAATTTTTCCAAAAATCGTTTGTTTACAGAAACACAAAGTTTCTATTTTAAACCATGCTCAAAAACCGTTAGAACCACAGAATTAATTCCTTGTAGGATTTTTTGAAATGTTGACTGTTAGCTTGTGTTGACACTTTCAAAATTTAATTTTGCTGCAGCCACTCAACTCTGGCAAGCAATATAGCGGTTTAAATCATACATGGGCAAGTTGGTCTGGAGTGGAAGGGGTGTTACTTTTAAACCCGAATTTAGGAGGGAGGGAAATATAATTATTAAAATGTCACCAAAAATTAGGACATAAATTTTGCAGAAATCCCCATGGGGTTTACACCGGTGACTTTAACCGTTTTTAACACGGTTAAAAAAGCATTTTGTGCACTTGTTTTGTTAACAAGAAATTTTTGCAAAAAATTTGCAACAAAAAAAAACAAAAAATGATTGCAAAAAGATTTGACTTCTTTTACTCTTTTTAATACGTGAACCCATATATGGGCACGGGAAGGGGTTGGGGTTGCGGGTTAACCCCCCCTCAAAATTCTAAGATGGGGTGTTTAACTTTAACCCCCACCCAGAAGTAGAAGGGAGAAAAGTTAAACCATAACCACCCTCGAATTTCGGGAAAATGAAGAAAAAAATGTCTTTAAAGTGACTTCTAAATGCCCCCAAACTTAAGTTTTGAGGTTAAATCAAACATTTTAAGCAATAAAAAGCTCAAAAATGCAATACAAAGGGCTTTTTGAGCAAAGTTAGCGTTTTTTAGCTATTTTTCCTTTTAAAACGAAAAACGATATGGGTAAAATGCACTCCAGAAATAAAAATTATATAGGTAAAATCATAGATGAACATGGTCAAAAAGCTAGGGGGAAAGTGCTTACCCCGGGTATGACATTTCAAAATCTAGGGGGTCCTATGGGGTATAACCCCCCTAGCTTTCTAGGAGGGTCGACCCGGAATGGAAGATTTTGAAACCTAGAGGGGGGTCAGGTGGGGTTCAATTTCCAAAGCAAAATATATTTAAACCATTAAAGGTTTAATAATAGTTTTTTTATAAGATAATACTACATTTTATTGAATAAAAAGCGATATTCAGGTATAAAAAGGGTGTAAAAACATGAATTTATGTTAAAAATTAACGTTTTTGGAAGAAAATTTAGTATAAAAAATTACTTAAAATTTTCTCAAGAGGGGAGGGGGGGGCATAGGTGAGAAAAGGGGGGGGGGGGCAGGGTGGGGTCCACCCCCCTAGCCTCGAAATTTTGGGGCCTCCCCTAGACGAAAATCTAGGGCCCACCCTCCCCCCAAATTTCCGAATTTTTCTACCCCTGACCCCCTCTAGATTTTAAAATCTGACCCCCCCCCTCCCCTCTCGGGAAAATTTTAGGTACCTTTTTTATACTAAATTTTCTTTCAAAAACGTGAATTTTCATCACATATTCATGCTTTTACACCCTTTTTATACATGAATATGGCTTTTTATTCAATAAAATGTAGTATTATCCTATAAAAAGAACAATTATTAAAGTTATTATGGTTTAAAACTGTTTTGCTTTGGACACCGGACCCCACCTGACCCCCCTCTAGATTTCAAAATTTCGCACCCCGGGTCGACCCCCCCTAAAAAGCAGGGGGGTCCGGCGGACCCCCCTCCTAGAATTCAAAATTCGATTTACCCCGGGTAACCACCCCCCCCTAGCTTCCCCGACCGTGCTCACCTATGGGGGGGGTCAGATTTCAAAATCTAGAGGGGGATCAGGGATAAAAAATTCAAAAATTTGGGGGGAGGGGGAGGGCCCCCCTGCATTTTTTCTAGGGAGGTTGGGGCCTAAAATTTTGATGCTAGGTGAGTGGGATGAACCCCACCCCACCCTACCCCCTTGTTCGTCTACCCCCTAACCTCGAAATTTTGAAGCCCTTCTAGAAAAAAACTAGGTGGGCTTCTCCCCAAATTTTCGTATTTTTTACCGCTGACCCCCCTTCCCATCTCGAGAAAATTTTAAGTACTTTTTTTATACTAATTTTTTTTCCAAAAACGTGAATTTTTAACACAAATTAATGTTTTTACACCCTTTTTATACCAGAATATCGCTAAAATAAAATAGAGTATTATCTTATAAAAAAAATTATTGTTAAATCTTTAATGGTTTAAAAGTATTTTGCTTCGGACATTGAACCCCACCTGACCATAGATGAACACGGTCAAAAAGCCAGAGGGGGGTGTTTACCCCGGGTAAATGACATTTCAAAATCTAGGAGGGGGGTCCTAGGGGGGGTCGAACCGAACCCCCCCCCCCCTAGCTTTCTAGGGGGGGGGTCGACCCAGAGTGGAAGATTTTGAAACCTAGAGGGGGGTCAGGTGGGGTCCAATTTCCGAAGCAAAATACTTTTAAACCATTAAAGGTTTAATAATAGTTTTTTTATAAGATAATACTACTTTTTATTGAATAAAAAGCGATATTCAGGTATAAAAAGGGTGTAAAAACATGAATTTGTGTAAAAAATTCACGTTTTTGGAAGAAAATTTAGTATGAAAGAAGTAGTTAAAATTTTCGCGATACGGCGGTGGGGGGGAGATTTCAAAATCTAGAGGGGGGTCAGGGGTAAAAAATTCGAAAATTTGGGGGGAGGGGAGGGCCCCCCTGGATTTTTTTCTAGGGGGGCCCACAAGGTTGGAGGCTAGGGGGGGGTGGACCCCACCCTACTCCCCCCATGCTCATGTATGCACCTGACCCCCCTCTAGGTTTTAAAATCTTCCACCCCTGGGTCGACCCTCCTCCCTAGGAAGCTAGGAGGGTTCGACTTCGACCCCCTAGGAACTTCCCCCACAAAATTTTGAAATGTTATTTACCCGGGGTAAACCCCCCTTTCTTGGCTTCGGTGACCGTGTTCACCCACCCTCCTCCCCCCCCCCCCCCCCCCCCCCCCACCCCACCCCCCCCCCCTCTAGGCCCCCATTTTGGAATTGCCCCCCCCCCCCCACCCCCACCCTCAAGAAGCGGGGGGAGGTACCAAGTCCTAAGGATAAAACTCCCAAACCAAAACTAAAGGCTGGGGGCGGGGGCGGGGAAGGGGAAAGGGGGGCCGCCCCCCCCCCCGGAAGAGGTGGAGGGGGGGGGAAGAAAAGAGGGGGGCGGGGGGGGGGGGGGGGGGGCCCCCCCCCCCGTCACCATGGCCGGAAGGTGGAAGGTTTTGGGGGTCTGAAGATACAAATCATTCAGCACCCCTCGTTAATCGCTCGGCGCCAAACTATAAAATAATTTTGGTAACACATGTGATCCCCAAAAAGCAAAAAAAAATTCCACTTCGCTTCGCTCAGCGGTCAAGTGCCATAATATATGCATAATATTTTTTGCTATTGATCTTGCCTAAAATGTTATTGAAAAAAGTACAATAATTTTAATAAACAATAAGTAATATACTACACATCAAGCAAAAGAAACAATCATATTTTTGTTTGATTAGTGCATATGCCTTTCCCCTTCCTAAATTTTCCAGCCACCTATATAACAATGGGTCGGTGATTTTTTTCCATATAAGTACCCCAAAGAACATGGAGATGCTGCCCATCTGCTTTGATGTACAGTGTGGGTGTAGCCAGAGAGTGTTAACGGTCTCTAAATCCTTTTTTTATGAAATCTAGGCTCTGGCAATGTCTGCTAATGTAATTTTTAACTAAAAAACATGTTTTTACTGCTAAAAACACTAGCTAATAGGTTATTAGGCCAAAAAAGAGTGTTTTATACAGCTTCATCTACGTTTATCCCTGTTTTTTTAGCCTTTTCAAAAATTAGGGGCTCCATTACCCCCCTCAAATTTCGGCGGGGAGGGGCCGCATAGATGTTTTGGGGGAGACAGAGGGGTACACCCCCCTAAAGCCTAAATTTTGGACCCCACCCTAGAAAAAATTCAGAGGCCCCCCTCCCCCCAAAGCTCGAGAGTGGTCCGGACTGACCCCCCTAGCGAGGCTGACCCCCCTCCCTCCCTCCCGACCAATTTGGAAGTATATTTTTTTATTTACTGTCAAAAACACGGTTTTTTAGTTAAAAACAGTGTTTAAATAAACTTTTTAGGCCTAAATAGGTGGTTTTAGTACATAAAATTCAATATTAGACCTAAAAACACTTAAATTATTGTGTTAAAAATTTTTTGTTAAAAAATTGGACCTCCCTGACCACCCCTAAATTTGAAATCTCGCACCCGGGGTCCACCTCCCCTAAAAAGCCAGGGGGGTTCGGATTCGGACCGCCCTGGACCCCCCTAAATTTTGGCTTTCCAACCGGGGGTGGACCCCCCCTAGCGGACCCAACCAAAAACATCTATGGGGGGCAGAGCCCCCTTCCCCTCGAAATTTTTTGTACTAAAATCCGTCCCCTCCCCCAAAAAAATGAAACTCTGCGTACGTCCCTGTAAATACTGTATTATTCCGTTCCAATAAAACATAGAAGTGATTTAAGATTAAATTTATCAGTTTTAAAACAAGAGCTAAATATACCTGACTTACAGTTATTTCTTTCGAATGATTTGCGTCTGTGATTTTCTCTGACAATTCTGTATCGAGAAACAAAGGAGTCGCGGTAATTTTGTCCCCTTGTTGTATAATTAAAGTTTTTTAGGCAACGTTTAGAATTCGATCTTCGGACAGCACCAATTCTTTCTGCCATATTACTTTCTGCAGGTCTTCTTACGAGTTTATATTTATTTTTTGATAGCATGCCAAGCTGGACACGTTTCTATAAAAGAAAAGATCCAGCTACCAGTTTCTATAAAAATACCGTAATATACCTGCCCATGCTTTTAGTATGAAATTTTTTTATTCAATCTAATAAAATCAAATTAAACAAATAATTTGGCACCAAAAAGATGTACAAGCATTATGGTAGTTTTAAATAGTGTTATAATGTTGTTTATTTTATGGCAATACAGTTTAAGTACTGTTCTTCCATTGTAAAAAATAGGGATGTTGGATAAAAAAAACTTATTACATTCCGTTAACGGAAGTTATACGACTGTGTAGTAAAAACACCATACTAACAAATGCAAACATCCTTGAAAAGGGCTCATGGACCTGAGCTGAAATATGTTGAATTAAATAAAAGATCTACTTCATTCTCCATCTACATTTTTTTACTAAATTTTGTTACATAAATTTTTTACTAAATTTTGCGGCTGTCGAAAATAACTGTAAGTATGTTTTTTGTATAAATTTTTTTACTAAGTTTCGCTATTGTTAAAGAATATTTTGTGTTTTTTTTAATTATATTCCATATAAACATGCAAAAATTATGTCTAGGTGACCTCGTAAAAATGTATGGGAAGATAAGAAAATTATAAAACTCTGCGGTTATGATTACATTTTTTAAAACTATAGTAACTTGAACTGTGGATTTCTTCTTTCTTTAATAAAACACTAATTTTTCAATTAAAAACCCCATTAAAAACCGAAATGAAATGGATGCATAACCGTCCTTTATTATGAACATGAAACAAAATACTTCTTTATTATATTATCAAAATAAAAACACAAAGATTTATATGGAATTTTAGAGTGCCAAATACCATTGCGAAACATTTTTTTTTATTTTAGGGTATATTTTTAGGTTATATCCCCAAGATAATCTTTAAAACTCGGAGAATTATACCACTAAAAAATAGCTCTGTCCACTTCAAGTATTCCATTAAATAGTTTTATTTTGGATACCGCAGTCACGTGTTCCATCTAGCGTGAAGTTTTGTCGCGTTTAAGCTGGAAGTACAAGGACATATTTTTGTAACATTTTTAATTTGTTTTATATTTTTTAAGCGTCTTTTTATTTTTGGTTTAGTTTTATGTTTGTTTGAAAGTTTATGAAAACATTTCAATCAGTAATATATTCTTTGAATTATTTGGGATGCCTCTATTCAACTCTAAAAATATATTTGTATTCATACCACTTGCGGTACGAAGTTGCACTAACGTTGAATTGAGTTTAAAACGTTCCTTTTTTACATTCATTTCGTTAAATGTCAAACAAATTTCAAAAACTACTAGGTTTTTTTGCATGATTGTAAAAGAACCCAAATAATCTGCGACCATCGGAACTTAAGGGAACTAATTTTTATTCATTAATTTCAAAAAAGGGTTTTAGATATTGTAATACCAGTATAAATATTGGTTTTCAGTACCATATACGCGTTATCTTCCACCACGCAAGTTTTTTTTTTTTTTGATCTTAAAATAAAAATGAAGTTACCCTTCGTATTTATAATAATCATCATATTGTACATTTAATCGAATTAATGTGTACGAATTATATTAATTTAAAGCCACAAAAAAACTATTATATAATAAATAGATAACTAAAAACAGCGCAAGTTTAAAAAGTTGAAAGAATGCAAAAGCGCACAAAATTTCAATTTTTATTTTAATTTAACATTTTTTAAAAACAAGTTACCGGAAATTCGGATATTTTCCCATTTATTTTCTTTATGAACTTATAGAAATTTAGACTAAACCTATTTTTAGCAAATAAATAAATTAGGACCATTTATTTTGTTCAGAAGACCATTTTTCTTTTCGCGAAACACCAGTAAGCTTAATAGTGGCAAATATTATGCATTAACCAACACCTACGCAAATGCTAAAAACGTCTTTAACTATACGCATTCAGATGAAAGAAGATTTTAGGTATAATAAAATCAGCTCTAAAAAAACGATAGCAAAGATTTTAATGAAAATACTATATGGTACGTTTCAATTCGCATTATGTCCCATCATCTTTATTAATGTTCTAACGATTTTTTATATACCTTTAAAATAACACGTTTTAAAATTAAGTGCTCTATAATCTGTACCTTTTAAAATTTCAAATCCACAAGTTTTAAATTTGTGCTTTTAGTTTTCGTTTAGTTATAAAAATCTGAGATTTTGATGGCAAAAATTAGGAAACGTATCACACATTTACGATAAACTATTTAGAACAAATAACCACAGTGGATATGGACATAAATAAATACACCGCAATACAAAAACAGTAAAAAACAAGTCAGTATTAATGAATTTATCAGTATTCTTACTGACAGTGATGGCATGGTTTTTTTAAGCTTGCATTTTTGTTTTGTTTTTTTTTGTTGATTGTTTTTATGTTAAAAAAAACTTTAAAAAAAACAAATTAAAACTGTAACACAAAAAATACTTTTTTTTAATAAAATACAATCAAATTAAAATTATTTTATATAACTTAATATTAATAAAATACATTTTTGTGCTTTAAGCACCCAAATGGCTGGTGTAATAAAACGAGATCAACAGGGATTTGTAACGAATGTCAAAAGCGATTTCTAGCGATAAGAAAAAAGTTGACTATTTGCACTGCGTATATAAAAAAACACGAGATACGAGGATAAAATTGTGCCAAATACCAAATTGCTTCTCAGCTTTCTACCAAATGTAATTATTTTAAACGTATTAAATGCTACAAGCATAAATATCTAAGCCAATTAACGTAGCATCACGCCAGCTATTTTTTTACTATTAAAACATTTTTTGAGAAGAAAATGAAGATGCACGTACTTACCCCCAAGAGGGTTTCCCATAAGCATATTCATGCTAAAGATCTCGGCCTAACAAAAGACGGGTTGTCAAGTCCAGTTAGGGTTTTCTTCTTAAATTTTCCACGCCAATGCGTGTTTCTTCCGGGAGTTTTTTCGCCACCCCGTTGCTATTAGTTTTTGCCACGTAGCTTGTCAAAACAAACAGTTATGATGTATAGAAAAAAGTTGACAATGGTATAACAAAAGAGCTTTTCGTCAAAATTTGACCGCTTTTAAAAAGTAGCTTCAAGCTCCAAGAAGATATTCAAACAACGAGTTTCAAGCTTTTCCAATGAAATCTTAACTTTTCCTTTTTAGTTTATATTGCGGGGAAAAATATGCAAATAACCTTGGCTGGCGGCTCTAAAGGATTGGGGAAAAGCTGAAACCGGGCGGTTAAACAGGCCGCTTCTTCGAGGAACCTGGTTGGCTGTCTGGACCTTCCTCTCTTAGAGTCGGAGTTCGCTGGGGTCCTTTCTTCTTTAGGAGAGTCGGGAGTCCTTCTTTTAGGACGCGAGAGCGCTCGGGACCGAGTCTTAAGGCGGTCTGCCCAACTCCGCTTTTCCCATATATGTATATAATATATATGTCGAGCGCGCGCTAAACAAGCCGACTGGGGCCGCTTGTTTCGGCACCGGCCATTTACCGCACGGGCCAAACTCAGCGCGGTTAAAAAACGGCGCTCTGGGGTGGATGGATAAATATCAATTTTTTTTTATTGAAAAACATAAAAAAATCATTACACACTAAGTTAATCTTTTTTTGAATTAAAAGGAGAAAACTAAACGAAAATTCTATTCCTATTTTAGAATCAGATGAACCCAATTGTGAACAAGATAATTTAAATATTATAATTTATCAATTTTAGTTTTTTAAAAAGGATTTTAAGGAATTTCCTAATATTGGTAATGTTTTAAGCAGTTATTTTACGGAAGAAGTAATTTATAAGTAAGAAAGCATATTTTTCAAGTACATTTCATTTTTGTTTTCAAAGGATATTACTAACCTCATTTACTTTTAGTTCTTTAAGAGTAATAGAAATTTTATTAAATAGCTGTTTTATTCCGGCTAGTAATTAATCAATCCAGTTTTACTTGTTTTGGACAAAAACAAAACAAAGACATAAACGATACACAATCGAAAAAGTGGAGTTAAACTTGAAAAAAGCAATCGTTTACTGAATGAAAAATGGGGCCATTGATCTAAAGCCATTTATGTCATTTGTAATAACCTTTATATAAATACATAATATGAATGTCAGTTAATTGATTGTCTCTAAGCGTCATTGTTTTGAATATGACATGGTACTCATTTTTTATTCTGGGATTATAGATAGATTCTGGACTCCGTACCAAAACATAACACAGGCGGTACACTATATTGATTCGCTAAATATTTGCTATGAATTATGCAAACGAAAGTTGTGTTAAAAAAACATTAAACAAAATATTTAAATTTGAATTTGCTAGGAACAACGTATTAAAGTTTTAAATATTAAAACCGCTGAAATTTTAAAATAATAATCTAATCATGTATTTTAAACCTGCATATAAATTTAAAAGTTAATTTAGACTTTAAACTTTAACTTTAAACGCACGCACCCACGCAGGCACGCAGGCACGCACACACACACACGCACGCACGCACGCACACACACACACATACACACACATACACACACTAATAGTTTTACCGACTTTTTTCTTAGGAAAAAAAATTATAATTATTTAATTTTAAACCGTCTATAGACCAAACTTCAACATATAGTTGTAGACAATTTATCTTATTATTCTGCAAAAAAATAACACTTTACTTTTTTATTGTTTTTTTAAGAAATTAACCGTATAGATATGTGTTTTTTAAAATTATCTTTTTTATTTAAACAGAATTTAATAAACAGTTTTTTGACTTGACAGACTTAAATTTTTCCCATTTATCTTCTGCAGATAAATAACTCCATTAATTTTATTATTTTAAAGATTTTTAATTAAGTTTTTTAGGTTCGCTTTTCGCAAAGAGCAAAATGCCATTGATATGCCAAATTTATTAAAAAAGTTTGCTATTTTGCTATTTTAATGTGTTTTTTTTTGAGATTTTTTATATCCCGTCGAAAAGTTTTTACAATATCTGAAAAAGCATGAAAACTTGCACCAAGTGCTATATTTTGCAGACTTTAGCTCTGTGCATTTTTTATACTGGGGGAGGGGGGCATGGGGGTAATTTTATTCACGCGGGAGGGGCGTAATAAAACAGGAGAGGGAGCAAAAAAAAGAGAAAAAAAGAAAAAAAAGAAGAAAAAAGGACAAAAAACTGAAAGTTAAGTAAAAATAGGTCTAAAACGGCTTAAAACGCGTTAAAATAGGCTAAAAACAGCAAAAATTTTGGGAAAATAGGTTAAAAATGTTTTTTTGGTATTTTTTCATTTTTGGCTGGAGAGGGGCTCTAAAACGGGGGGTCACAGCACCTAATATAGCGGGGGCAGGCATTTCCAGACCGTGCACAGGTTTGATTTTATGTTGTCTCTTTTTTATGAGTTTAATGATGATGAGTTTATTTAAATATCAAAAGCTGTAAGAAAAGTATGTACTTTTGGCATTTATGCATTTTCAGTTTTTTACATTATTTAATATTTATGTAAAAAATAAAAAAAAACATAAAAACTTATGAAAAAAAGCTTGTACACAACGACAACAGGAAGTAAGAGTTGCAGCCGTATGAAGAAAACTGGAAACCCCAACAGAAAATTGGATAGGTTTTTTTAACAAAAACTTTTTGACCTTTTTTTAGGCTTCGCTTAGGCTTACGTATAGGTTTTAGTGATTATTATTTTCGGCTCTAAATTCCCTGGCTCCATCGACCCTAAACCCAGAAAAATCTGGGAACTTTAACTTAAAAGTAAATAAATGTTTTGGGGTGAGATGCTCAGGCTTAGATATGGCTTTAGTGATTTGAAATTTTTTCCCTATGTTACCCACTCCCGGCGCCAAATTACCTATTTTTAGTTTAAAGACCCAGTTCTAAATGTGGCGACCCAAAGTAGAAGCGAAAACAACCAAATTTAGCTGATACAGTAGTTGAACCCGTAACCTCCAAAGTCGACTGTGGCGTGCTATCTAATAAAGACCATAGGCCGGACATGGAAAGGAGAAAGATAATTGACTTTTATTAACGCTTGCACTTTAAGTTTTAACGGAAGGGACACAATGTAACACTTTTCTTATTTTCTTGGCTCCGACAATTCCAAACAAACTTTAACGACTGAAAAGAATAATTTTATTCGCACTAAAAAATTTTGGTATAGAGTTAATTAACATAGCAATAGATGCAATTTTTAACGCTCACTTCAATTCTGCTTTTCTAAAAAAAACGTGAAAACTAGTTAAAAATACCAAAACCAACATTCGTTCATTCAAATAAACTTAGAATTAATCACGAAGTACTTAATTGAAGCAAAAAATTATTTTAAATGCTTGTTTAAGGGGTTGTGTAATATTGTGTTAACTCGGCAGTAGAAACAGAAATTGGATACCTTTCATATAATTTACTGACTAAAACTCAGTCACAAAAACATAAACTTTTGATTTGTTAAAAAAATGTTGGAGTCCGTGTTTTTTTTACTTTTTAAAATTGACTTTATTCTAAAGGCTGGTTCATACCTATGACAAAACGTCCTTCGAACAAAGTCCAAAGGAGAAAAGTCCTTTGGACCTTGTCCAAAGGACAAAAACAGCGTCAAAACGTCTTTTGGACTTTTCCTTTTGGACTTTGTCCTTTGGACTTTCCCTTTGGACAACGTGTTCATACTTTTTGTCCTTTGGACATTTTCCTTTGCATTTTGTCCTTTGGACTTTGTCCAAAGGAGAAATTTCAAGTAGCATTCATACTTCGTACAAAGAACGTTTTGGCTTGTCCAAAGGACGTTTTGGCTTTTCTTAAATTGTCCTTTGGATTTTGTCCAAAGGACGTTTTGTCATAAATATGAACCAGCCTTAATTCAAAGCATATATAAAATCAACTTTTTAGTAAAACCGCATGAAGACCAATGGACTGTTAAGAAATATAATTATTGTTACTATTAACCCTATTTTCAGGTTGCGTTTCAAGCTTTTTACAAAATTTCGTGATAAAATTCGCTATACTTATTACGACGAAAATTTGTATCAATTAATTACTAAATTTATAGCTGTGTAATATGTTTAATATACAAACGGAGAAAATTCGTCTGTACACCAAATTTTTGGCCTAAATTTTTCAAGAAAATTCTCATATCCAATGCAAAATCTCTTTTTTTGCACTCGCTACCATTTTACTTGCTCAGCGATTGATTGTGCAACACAACAACTCGTTTTTTGCGCAGCGACTTTTTGCAGGCGAGCAGGAGAATTCGTATTATTCACGGCAAAAAAAACAATGTCTAAAAAACAAAAAATGTCACTGCGCATGTTGCTATGAAAGAGGTACATGCGGTCGTTTTCTGGCAAAGCAGGGCAATTCTCAGCCGGGACATTGTCTTGCGTATTTATATTGGGTTTCCACCCTTTAGTAAAAGATAAGTACTCATTTTAACATTTAGGTACGGGGTCTTTAGAGCCGTAAGTAGGGAACTTGGAGCCGCCAAAAATTTTTTTAATCTTTTTTTAGGCTTTGCTTAGGCTTAGGAATAGGTTTCAGCTATGTTTATTTTCGGCTCCAAGTTCCCTTGGCTCCATCGACCCTAAACCATTTTGTGATTATGTTAGTATGATTTTTATTGATGAAGGACGTTACAATGCCGGATGTTTTTATTACAATTTAACAGCTTCCAATAAACTACGGATTATCTCACATTTTATTGGCAAAAAACAATTCTGGGACAATTTACATTTTCTGGTTTTAGGTATTTGAATGTTTTGGTAGCCAAATAAAAAAAAGAAACAGTAATTTCTGTTTTTGCGAGTGTAAAAAATCATTGAAAAACAAAGTTTAAGTCAAGGAAAATGACTGAAATCACAATAAAGCAAAAAAAAAACACTCATAAGTTGAAGTGAAGGAATGAATACTCTGACCGTTACAAAATGTTAAAATTTAAGTGACTGACAAATTTCGTTTTGTCATTTGTACCAAATCTGAGTTAGCGTTATCACTTGTTTTAAATTTGGATACTAACCGTACCAAACTTTTATAAGTAAACGATGAAATTTTAGAGAAAAAGATAAAGTCTATGTTTAAAAGTACTTATTGGTGCCGAGTTGAACGTGAGGCGAGATGGAACGAGTTTAAAAAACGATTTATCGAACAAAAGAGAGCCACTCTTAGCTAGATACCAGCTGCGCACACAAAACCTAGGTGCTCCTATTTTCTCACACCGTATCAGTATTATATTATATTATATATATACGCCGTATTATACCGCCAACTTAGGTTTGGGGTTTGTCCCCGGGGACTTGGGAGGGGGCGCCAACGGTGTTAATCGGACTTAAACTAATTTGAATTCCCTTAATGCGAATTGAATAGTAGGGAAACATGATTAAAACGAGTCTTTTTTTATCGAGTTGACACCAGTAGCACCGGTTAGATTTCCTTGTCAAATTGTTTTGATAAGAATATATTTTTTCAGTAGCTAATAATAGAAATCCAGTTTTAGTAATTTCAACTGTCAGATGTTGTAAAGCAAAGAAGCGGGGAAACAAACAAACGTAGTCAAAGAAGCAGGAAACGTAGTCAAACATTCATAGTATAAAAATAACAAATTATGCAGTTCTTTCTTTTGATCAAGCACATATTTCGTCAAAAATGTATTAGTGTATGAGTAAACCATATACATAGTTTTCTATTTTTTTTATTATTATAATATATTATTATTTATATAACGTAAAAATAAAAAAAATGTAATTACATACTTTGATTTGAACAAACATAATTAAGAGTCTCAAATCGAGTACGCCTAAAATAAGGTGAAGGCCAATTAGAGCACGCCCCGACCGAGACGTATGATGATTTCGATTAAGAATCGCCCAAAGTGGGACTTTGCTTAGATAGAAACCGACATCTTATTATAAAAATAAACACAGTCAATAAAATATTTATTGAATACATTATTCTACGTGACGTTTCGATTGTATCGCACAATCATCATCAGAGATCAGACGAACATACAAACAAAATTAAATTTTGAATTCAATATATAATCATAATTACGGAATAAAAGCAAATAGGATAAAATAAAGGAATATATGAATACTAAAAAAAGACAAAGCGAAAGATCTTATATAACTTGATAAACATACAATTTTTAGAATAAAATTTTTTAAAGATAAAAAAAAATATATACAATAAAAAATTAGAATATTTATAAAATATGGAATAAAATAATACATTAAATAATTTTAAAACATGTGTTAAACCCGATAGATAAATTTTTTTAAAATTTTTTAAAAACTAGACTAGACTTAAAGATACAGTATTATTTAAAACTGTAAAAAAAACGTTTATATTGCATAAAACTAGATTTTAACCAGAAAAAAATTTAATGAAACGAAAAATTTTTTATTTAAAGCTTAGGAAAAAACTTTTTTAAGTAAGAACTTTAAACGGAAAAATTTTTATATAAACAAGCTATAGTAATAAAAATAATAAAACCTAACACACGAAAAATATATGACCTACAGTATAGCAATGATAAAAAGAAATAAAACAGACAAACTATTTAAATATAAAACACAAAACTGATAATAGCAACTAATTAATAAGGCACATTCTATAATTTGAAAAAAGGAGGAGGTAAAATTTAAAAAAAACCGCCAAAAAAGCAGGTTGGTAAGACAAAGAAGTACTGTAAAAATGCGCGCGCGTATAAAAAGGTAATTGGAAAAAAGAACAATTGTTGTAAAACGGGAGGAATTAAGTAAAAACAAATATATTTAAAAAGGTTTTAAAGGAAAAGAAGAAATATTTTTGTTAAGGGGATGGTTTATTCTGTTCAATAAAAATAGTTTCTTTAATTAAAATCTCAAAATCATTGTTACTTCTGCAAACAAATTTTGCTTGAATTTTAGTTCTTCTGATGATTATTGTGTGATACGATCGAAACGTCGCGTAGAATAATGTATTCGATAAATATTTTATCGACTGTGTTTCTTTTTATAATAAAATGGGACTACATGTATTACACGTCCGATTAAGATCACAGACGTCATAAACAAAGCCCTAATTAGAGCACTTCCAGACCCAAATTAAATTGTGCCCTAATTATGTCTGGAAATTTGTCTAGCAATATACAGCTCCACATTTTTGTTTATTTTTATGTTATTTTTTAGTTATGTTTTGTTATTTTTTTGTTGTTTTTTATATTTATATTATTTTTGTGCAATTATGTTTATTAGAATTGGCAGGTTTCTAAAATATTCTTGTAAATAAATTATTTCTTAAACACATAAAAAGTAATTCATTCTGAAACATTTATCTAATGACGTTAATAATAGCCTTAAAGGTGCGTTTTTCTCAATTATATTTATTTATAAAAATTACGTATGACACTTTAATTAAAAAAGAATTTTATAATAAAACTGAATTACAGCCAACGAATCAACAATTTTAAGCATAAAAATTAACAAAATATTCGCGATTATTAGGACTATTTTAATCAACCTAATATAATTATATTAAAATATATATATTTCCACTTACTTGTCACCAAATTCATTTTCGTCTGGAGCTAAATGACAAATAAGCCATATGCACGGTATTTAGCATCACGGTTCGCATGTTGCAAGTATACCATTCTTGATAATACAACTAGCATTTTGTCACGCTTAAAACATTTATTTGATTTTATCAAAAATACGCTTTTAGTTTTTTAAAAGTAATGTTTATTGTCATAAGGGCATATAAAAAGAAACACAAAAGGAACTTATATAGACGAGAACAAGATTAAAAATCAAAATAAAATGAACGAAAAAAACAATCCAAAATAAAAATCCATAGGACTTTTTATGAA
Organism: Microlaimidae sp. YZB2_3; assembly: GCA_030248175.1. Lineage (NCBI taxonomy): Eukaryota > Metazoa > Nematoda > Chromadorea > Desmodorida > Microlaimidae > Microlaimidae sp. YZB2_3. The sequence continues at coordinate 45,399 of JASAMX010034371.1, forward strand.
GAATCACGACAAGAAAATGAATGTACATAAAGTTCCTGAGAGGAATTTGGTATTCCTCTCAAGAACGGACTTGGTTCATTCAGATATTGTGTTTTTTTTTAATTTTAATAATTTCTTGTAAAGCAACGTATTTTTTTTTAATTTTTAAGTTATAAAAACCATCAAAAAATTTTATTTATTGTTTAGATATAAATTTTTTACTCCATGATATCAAACAAAATATTAATAAAAATTGCGAAATTTCGAAATTTCAAAATAAAGTTAACAAAACACTGTATTTGTTGCAGTGAAAAATCTTTTTTTTAAATATATCTTGCTTTCTAAAATTAAGAAAAAATATGTGAAATTAAATGATCTCAGATTTATAATTGAGAGCTGTAAATAAAGCCGATTTTTGTAAAGATTTTGTGATTAATAAAAACAATATACTATCTCATAAAATGAACTTTGTTAATAATAACCAACAAATTTAAAACAAAACGAACAAAAACAAATTATTTTTACACCTAGCACAATTCACACATAACTGCCACTGGTGACAATGCCACCGGTACCAATTATTACCGGAAATATTGTGTCCAACATTAAACATAGAATGTGTTCACATCGAAGTGGGAGTGCCACGTGCCACGATTTTTGTGGTCGGCACACAACCCTGTAACCGGTGGCAGCTTTTTACTATGGGAAAAACATCTAAGAAACTGCGCATTGTATAAAATAACCAATGAAACCAAAACCAAATAATTTTTCCCGCATTTTTTATATTCATTTACTTTTTTTTTTCAAAATTCAACCCTTTAATGTCATTCCTGTGACTGTAAGGTTTACAGTGATACCTCAGTTACCCACTCTAATTTTAATTGGTGAGAAGGGTCTTTCCCTCTTTTGGTGAAAATATGTTGTCCAGCATAAAGAAGTCTAATTTCAACCACCTTATGATGCTCCCTGAACTATAAGGTTTCTCATAATATCTCATTTATCCTAATTTTTTCTGTGGTTGGTGGGGAGGAAGATTCTTCCATCTTTGGTAAAAATATGTTGTCTAATATAAACATGTTCATGTTGTTTTTTTAAAATTTTAACCTATTTATGACATTCTCCAGACTGTAAGCTTTGCAATGATACCTCATTTAGCCCAATCCGTTTTGTGGTTGGGAAGAAGCCCCCCTTTTTGTTTCTAAATTCCGTCAAACTAATAAAGAGACATTCCGTCAAACTAATAAAGGCGAGTAAAAGTTTATTATTTTTAAATAATAAAAACGGTATTTCATGTAAGCTTTTTATTGCGCGCTCTCTCGCAAACAAAATTAACCAATTATCAATTTTTTTAAAAAATGAGGAATACGATATTATTATTATAACTGAAACTCATCTTTCACCTGAAATTTCGGATTCGCTTTTAATACAAAACTCACCTTATGTAATTTACCGTTATGACAGAAATAGAAAAGGTGGAAGGGTCAGTATTTTCGCTAAAAAACACATGAAAACGGTACTTGTAGAAACTCCTGACACTTTTAACACAATTGAGCATTTATGTGTTGATCTACATTTCAGCAATCAGTATTGCTATAGAATAATTGCGATTTATTTTCCACCTATTTTTACAAACAATTTAGATATTGTTAATAAGTTGTGTTCTTTAATAACTTTAATGTGCGTTAACAAAAAAGCTTCATTTGTTGTCGGGGATTTCAATATGCCACACATTTCATGGCAAATTCCTCAGAATTTTGGTAATCACTGTTCTCAAAAATTTCTTGATTCATGTATGCAAAATTGCTTAACACAAATGGTACATGAAACTACACGAGACAAAAATTGTCTTGATTTGGTTTTATGTTCCCATCCTTTTTTGGTTCGTTCTCTGACTGTTTCTGCGCCTTTTACATCAACGTGTGATCACGCTAGTGTTGACTTTACTTTAAACTCGCCACTCGTAAAAAACGACACTACAAACGCTAACCTTTATCCCGACTTCAAAAAAGCTAACTACACAGCAATAAATGCATACATGTCTCAAATTAACTGGTTAGAAATGTCGAAATATTGTGGAAATGATACCAAGCTTTTTTGTAAAATGATATCTGATGTTCTTAACT
>JASAMX010034371.1:52500-92500 GCA_030248175.1 Microlaimidae sp. YZB2_3
CAATATGCATCCAAATAGTGACGTGCACCGTTTTGAGCGTGTCGCAATAGGGGTATTTAATTTAAGTCTGGTTCATACTTCGTCCAAAGTGTCCAAAGAACGATTTTGGACAAAGTAAAAATGTCATTTAAAACAATCCAAAAGTGTCCTTTGAAATATTTCAACCTGCGTTTTAGACACGAGGCATTGTCTTTTAGACATTCTTTAAACTGTTTAAAGAACACTTTTGAATTGTTCAAAGGTCAATTTTACTTTGTACAAATTTTCCTAATTAAATCACCCTATGTGCTAGGGTATTTGGTTGAGCTTGTTGTAAAGGCGTGTCGTGTGTGGGTGGACTGATATTTTTCTGGTGCGTTTTTTGATTGTTGTAAATTTTTTTGTGTATTTAATAGCTGAGATCAGCTTTTTTTTATGCATGACACACAAGCGGTGTATGTTTTATTCGCGTTCTTCCGTTTTGGATGTAAACCCAAAGTACTTAAAGTTCTTAAGCTTTTTACAAATGTTTAGTTAAAAAAAAGATTTTTTCTCAATGCCTATCTTATGGTGTAATGAATACTTTAAAGAATAGAGGTTCAAATTTTGTATAGCAAATTTTTTCAATTAATTTTATTTTTTAAATTTTTTTAATAAATTTTGTTTTTTTAATTTTTTCAGTTATTTTCAATTGTAGTTTAATTCCTCACAAATTTTAGGAAAAAAAAACAGATGTTTTTTTTATTAAAATTAACTTGTATTCTGTTTCATAAATGTTACAAAAATTCAATCTTTTTTCAAATGTTTAGAAATAACTGAATCTTTTATGCCGAAACCTAGGGAGTTATGCCAGAAAAAAAATAATAGCAAAATTTGTTTGGCGAGAAATTTAAAACATTTTATGCGACCCTATGCTTTAGCGTGGCATGCAGAAAACGTTCTTTTTTTAAATCTTTAGAAAAAAATAATGAACATTTACAAAAGAAATCAAGTGTTCTTAAATTTTATGAAACACCTTTTTGGTCATACAGTGACATACCCTCATCTAGTTTTAGGTTTAATTAAATAAAACATTAGAAATGTGAGTCTTTACAACTATATGACAAACGGGTTTTCATCTAAAGTATTTAATTACAGAAAACAAAACAAAACTCAGAAATGTTTTAAAAATATCGTAAAATAAAATGTATATCTGTAAAATCAACAACACACAATAAGGTTGCGTATTTTTATAATCAATAAATAAAAAACCAACACCATGTAACTAACCCCATGCCCTTTTAGTAATGATTAAACGTTTATATGAGTGTAAAAGGAGAATATCATTGATTTAATCAGACGACAGGCCAGCAATTAATTTCATTTTGGTGGTTGTTTTTCTGAAACATTAATAAAAAAATTTGCAAACTATTTTATTGTGAAATTTCCGAATATTTTTTAAAATTCTATAATGGAACTCTAACGCGACGTTTAAACTAAAGGTAAACCCAACGTGGCTGCAACAGTTGTTCGTTGGATTAAAAAATGCCCCCCATGAAGTAAACATTCGAATCACGAGAATCTTACGTCACTTTATCAGCCAATTAGATTCGATTTAATACCGAGTATTTGTTTGACAAAGTGACGTCAGATTCTCGTGATTTGAGTGGTTATTTAATGGTGGCATATTTTTATTCAACAAACAAGTGTTGCAGCCACGTTGGATTTACCTTTAGTATAAGTCAAAAACACAAATAGTATATTCTGTGAATGTTATTGATCGCAAAACAGACAACATTACTTTTGATTAAAAATTGACTTTTAAAAATTTAAATGCACAAATCGTTATTTTTTAAAGTTGATACGGATATAATTTTTTTAAGAACGTTCTTTTTCATATGTTTTATGGAAAAAATAACCGAAAAACCAACGAAACTTCATAATTTATCACGCAAATTGAACTTGTAAAATGTGAACCGTGCAAATGAGATGAAGCTTAATAAACACATCCTATTTAATATCGTTTTACTAATTGTTTGTCTGTGTCAATTAAATGAATTCACTTTTATTTGTCTGCATGATACTCAGCGGGAGAAACTAGTGGAATTAAAAAAGAACGTCCTCATTAGTTTCATTGGGTAGACCATACAATGTTATTCCAAACAAACACAAACGTTAACGTATGATATTTTAAAATGAGTCAAAGAAAGATAAGGTTTTTTGTCTTTTTCAAGTGTTTATTTAATTCTACTATTTATTCCAGTCTTATTTTTTAAGATAAATCTAAAATATTAAAATAAAAATCTAAACAATAAAAACTAACAATTATGAAAATTGAAATTTAAAATCAAGTAGTAGAAACGCAATTTCGTAATCACTCAGGGATTTGCCAAGTAACAAGCATGGAATGGTTAATGTGCTATGTCTAAAACGTCATGTTTTTCTTCCTTTCATAACAATAATGTATTAATTTCGTTTTTACTATAATGGAAATTACTTTGAAAACTTTTGTCAGCAATGCTTGCATGCTTTTATCAAATTAAATACAACTTCATCTTTTAACACCCAAAATGCCGATTTTTTTCATACTTCTCCTTATAGCATAACCCCAGCAAAAAAGTCAAGTTGTCACAAAAACTTAACGATGAGAAAGGTTTTACGTAAGCTTTCAAATAAATTGGATAAAAAAATCACTTTTATCTGTTTATTCGCTTCGGGGATTCCTTTTGTGCGATTAACATTAACGGATTTTAACATGTTGTAGTGTTCAGATCGCATGTACCCTGTGCACATTATGTTTTATTCAATTCAAAACGCTGTTCGTGAATTATTTGAATACAATTAAATTAATTTTATATAGTATCATTTTTTTCGTAATAACGCAAAAAATATAATTATGGTAAAGACTTGAATTATTACTGCATGTGTTTTTGCTAAAAGTGTACTTTACGTAAAACGATTAACGCTAGTTTTTTATTACCATTATTGAAAACTTCCTGAAAAACCCGAACAAAAAGCCTTTTATTTTATTCTGCTGTAAATTTATAAAAGACTAGAGCGAAAACTATTCATGTTAAGTTATTTAATATGTATATTATTTAAGAGGGAGGGTGTGCTAAATTAAAATGTATTTTGCAAAATTATTCCGGTGAGATGTGTTTAAGTTGATCTCTCAAAAGCGCATTAGATAAGAACTACGGTGGTCAGTAAAGAAGCAGGGAGATAATGGCAGTAAAAAAGACAAACAGAAGATACAATAAATGATACTCCAAAATGAAGCACTCTATCCTTACCAGTCTTTTAAAATTTGTTTTTGTTATTTACTAACATTATAACTAAATTCGCGTGTTTTTAGGTCTGTAAGTTTTAGTTGTGTACGTTGGTAAGGTGTTCACTGACACACAGACACACACAGACACACACACACACACACACACACGCACACACACACACACACACACACACACACACACACACACACACACACACACACACACACACACACACACACACACACACACACACACACACACACACACACACACACACACACACACACACACACACACACACACAGACTTAAACAAAACTGCTCCTTACTATCCACAGAATTTTTGCTAAAACTATGTAATCAAACCATTTTTGCAAGAAACTCACAGAAAAAAGACTACGACCCATGAACCACTCACTTTAATCCAAATTTGGACCAATAACCGACAACTTTTTTTACCCAAACAAAATCGAAAAACAAATCAAAAATAGCTTTCACAACAAAAGAATCTATCCACAGTTTTCAAATAAATACTTTATTAGGAACCAAACCACTATATATGAATCCGACACCAGCATCCAAAACATGGAAATGGACTTCACCTATTACTTAAACATACTCAACAACTATCTAGCAGAAAAACCTATTATAGTTTTAACAGAAAAATCAACAGCAACTTTTTTATATCAGCTTTAAATGAATTTAATTATCACTCAAAAAGAAGCATCAACAACCAACAACTACCATTAAGCCAAAATCCAAAAATACTGGGAGTCAGTCACCGTTGACCTCAAACTCCATTTCAGAAACCATATCAACACCATAAACAACAAAGCCTCCAACAGAAACAGTATCCTAAAAGCTCTAGCTGGTATCAGCTGAAGCCAACAAAAAGCAAAAAGAAACTTTAAACACAACCTTTAAAGCAATAACCCGGTCACTAATAAACTATGCTTCACCAATCTGATCTGCAAATCTCTTAAAAACAAATTTCCAAAAACTACAAAGTACTCAAAACACAGCATTAAGAACTGCCACTGCTTTCATTGAATGGCTTCTCCCAGTTGAACAACACTAATCTCTACTATCTTCACAATTTTTTTCAAAAACAATGCAGATTTAGGGTCGATGGAGCCTTGGGAACTTGGAGCTGGAACTTGGAGCCAAAAATAGGGAACTTGGAGCCATAAGTGGGGAACTTGGAGCCTAAAAATGGGAACTTGGAGCCGAAAATAAAAATCGCTAAAACGTTTACCTAAGCCTCAGCGAAGCCTAAATCTAACCCCAAACCAATTTTTTCTTAAAGGCCCTAAGTTCCCATTACTAATGGCTCCAAGTTCCCTACTTAAGGCTCTAAAAACCCTGTATCACTATGCAACTAAACCATCCATACAAAAAACTCACAGAAACCAGAAAAAGACCAAGAACAAAGAAACACACGTTTCAATCCAAATTTGGAACAATTACTGACAGTTTTTTGCATCCAAACCTAGCCAAAGAACACATCAACAGCAATCTTCACACCTACTTCACAAAAGAATCCATCAACGATTTTCAACCAAATACTATATTAGAAAAGAAAGCGCCAGAAATACACCCATCAGAACAGCAACAAACTTAATTAACCAGAACCATCATTGGCCAAATACGCTCCAGCTACTGTCAAAAACTACTGTCATACCAAAAACAGAATAATTAATAATATCAAACACATATGCTCAGACTGTAAAACTAGACCCCACGATGTTTAGCACATCTTGAAATATCCACAGAATCCAACAATAACTATCGACATTTGGAACCAACCACAGGATGTTGATGCTTTCTACATCTGTAAATTACAATTACAACAATAAAAACCAAACCACTGAAAATACACCAGACTAAACAAAAACTTTTTTAAATAGCAAGAACCACTCTGGCCCAACGACGTTTTAGCTATTATCAAAAACTCAACTCCTACCACAACAGAATAAACTGTAAAATCAAAAACAGGTACCCAAATTGTGGGCCCCATGACATTAAACATATCTATAACTGCCGGAAAACCCAACAATTTTCAAAGTCACTGATTTTTGGGACCGACCACAGGATATTGCGTAGCTTTCCTTCATCTGTGATTAGCAACAACAAAAACAACAACAACTAACAAATTTCTTTTTTATGTTTTTTTAGTAAGCTGTTATTAAATATATATAATAATCGTAATAATTGGGTTTTTACTTAGTGTATAGAGTATAGTGTATAGTGCATAGTGTATGTTTGAAATATTAAACAAAAACTGCGGCTAGAAAAAGAATTAAAAAACTAATAAATTCTTTGTTGGAATTTTAAACTAATTATACTATGTCAAAACTTAATCTTGACGAAAAGTTAAAACTTTATTAAGAAAAATTCCTGATATAAAACTAAGTCATTTGCTAATTTTGATAGTAGAAAAACGTAACACATTTCCTCTCATTTTTGTAAACCTCAATTGTGGTCTGTTTACAGTCAATGATATCAATTCTGCATGTTGCCTTTTTTACAATATGAAATTTGCTCCATAGTGGTGTTACTTTATCTTACCGTTGTCATACGTGAATTTATACTGTGGTTAAAAGTACATGCCATCATGGTCATACCGTTGTGATACTTACTAAATTGTTAGTATTTTCACCAAACACATACCACTATAGCCATGTGTAAAATGTCCCACAACCATTTTAAAATCAATAGGCATTTCTTTATCAGCTTTTTTACGATTTAACTAATAACAATATGCTTTATAATGTACTAAGAGCAGAAAAACTCACTTTTAGTTTAGTTATATATTATTAAGCTCTAGTATAAATGCAAAAAAATTCTTGATAGTCTAAAAAAATTGCGGGTAAAAACATGTTACATGTAAAACAATTTACTGTTTTTTTAAAGCACAGTTAAGTTTTAAAACCCTGAATATGAAAAAAGTATGCTTTGCACTAACTTGAAACTGCTTTTCCTGCCACGATTTCCATTCAACCAATGAAAACTTATTTGATTTCCGTTATAGCAAATATGCAACAAATTAAGATTAATCATAAAATTGAGATAGATTACACAGATAAAAACAAACAAAAAATATAAGAAAACGATTATATTTTTAACAAAAGTACACTGGAGACCAAATTCTAGTGACGATTAACTGGTTGGAAAACCAGTTTCACTAAATTTATATTAGGGTGATGTTCACAGGTACCACAATATTATAAGTTTTAAAATTAATTTTACAGTTGGAGAGATGTGATTATTCAAAAAATGTTGCCCGTGTAGTTTGTAAGATGGACGTGTCCCTTGACTTTTATTATTTCAAAAAAATTTTTATTATTAATTTTAACTTTTTTCGCGTGTTACTTGCAGGTGATTATCAGTAAATACTGTTTTTGTTTCAATTTTTTTTATTTTTTCTATTTTTTTAATTTCCTAAATGGAAAAACTGACTAAAACATTACTGAAATGAATACACCCTTTATACTGTTTTGTTGTGTTTTTTTTTCAATCTTAAAAATAAGCCTGTATTTCTAAGCACCATATGGTACTCCTACAAAGAATCACGACAGTTTACGCTAGCTTGTGTATTAATTAATTTTAATTTTGATAATAAACACATTAATTTAAAATATAGCCAGATTGCACTGGAACTGTATAATAAACATAAATTATATCACATACTATGAACATGCTCCACTATGAGAAAACTACCATAATGCCTTCACATATTTTAAATATGCAAATGGTTTGGTGATAAACAAAGCAAAATGAAAAGATATACAAAAATTTAGGCGGGTTATACGAATACTTACATAACCAAGTAGTATGTAGTATAATTTATGTTTATTACACAGTTACAGTTTAACCGGTCTATAGCTTTATCACTATTTTTTCGAAATAAACATACAATATTAATAATATACGCGAACAAATAAATTAAGATATACTCCGTTTTAGAATTTACTCGACATTTGATCAGAAAAAAATTTTTGTGTCTCTATTAGGGATGTTTAAGCTCCTTGTTCCTGAAGTTTCGTCATTCAAAGAGAAAAAAATCGCTGGAACTCGGCTTCTCTTAAATAAGTAATTTCAAGTTTATTAACTTGAAGTATGATTTAAGTTATCTTCTCGCATTTTTTGCGCCGTTTTATTATTATTTTTAAAATAAGTGTAGAAAAAATTTAGATTACAAAGAAATTAGACAAAATAATTTATAACATTATTTTTCAATTGTTGATGAAATTACTACAAAATCAGAGCGCGGCTCAGGAGCTACGAAAAACGGAGCTACGCTCCGGAGTTCATAGCTCAGAAAAAAATCAATAGTATCAACCCTCAGAGTCTTTATGGATTATTTTTTATTTATAACTTAAAAAAACATTTCGTTATACTATAATTTGGCCACACAATGTAGTGATTGAAAAAAAAGCAATAGACCGAAATTTGAAGTATAGTTGGTCGTTTTTGAACTTACCGTTTATATTTTAACGCTGTGTCATGTTAAAAGTTTTACAAACATATGTACTATATCGAATGCAGTGTTTAACCTTCAAAATAATTGCAAACGGTGCGTATGTTTTCCACGCTTGTAGAAACAAGCTGTTTTTGAAACTTACCGTTTATATTTTAACGCTGTGTCATGTTAAAAGTTTTACAAACATAGGTACTATATCGAATGCAGTGTTTAACCTTCAAAATAATAGCAAACGGTGTGTATGTTTTCCACGCTCGTAGAAACAAGCTAGTTTTTATTGAAATTTAAACAAATCAATGTAACACAGAATTTATGATAAGCAATAATTATAATAAATGCAGTAACATAAATAAATTATACGGAAAACACAGGATTTAAGTGTTTTAAGCCAAACCGGCCAAAGTTTAGACATTTAACAAATAAATTATTTTTGTAATCAAATTATAACTCGTATGTAAGTTTATGTTTACAATTAATATAAGTTACAGTTAATGTAAGTTCTGTTTATACAGTAAACCATAGTTTACTTTAGTTTAAATTTTTTCCGCTTAAATATTTCTGATTCCTATTAAAGGTTTATAATCAAATAAATATATGTTAAATAACGAATATTCTAAGAAAATTAAACCTCTAATTTGAAGTTATAGTAATATAAACATAAATGACATTTTATAAATGCTGTTTTTCTTGATTTAAACTAAACAAAGTTTGTCAGTTTTATTTAATACTAAAAATAGTGAGTTAAGTTGGTTTCAAATTAAAATATTGTTTTCCAGTCAAAATTACCTTTCAATTGTAAAACGCATCACAAACTGAAATAAAAAACCACCCATATGACCAGTTTTTAAGAACTCCTTTTTTGAAAACGCAAAATACCCTATTTATTTACTATGCATTTTATGCCCTGATAGTTGGATTTAAACCAAATTAAGTTTTTCTTTATCTCAACTATTTTATTTAGGGTTGCTGGAACCGGGGAAACTTGGAGCTGGAATTTTACTTTCAAAATAGGGTTCAGAAAACGTGAAGCTGAACCATTTAAAAGCATTTCACAGACACTTCATTTAAAGCAAATTAGTAAACTAAGGTCTTAGACATAAACTAAACTATGGTAAAATTACATATGGCTGACCTCGTAAAATTTGTTGGGGAACAAATAAAATGGTGACGTGCAAAATCCCCATAAAAGTATTGTAAAATCCCCATGGCAAAATTCCCCATAATGTAGTGTAAATTCCCCATAACAATCAGAAATGCGTTTGCAAACTAAAATGTATTAAAAAAACTAAGTTTTAATCATAAAAGCATTAAAAATGTTTTAATTTTTTTCCTAAGCCTAAGCAAAGCCCTAAAATCAAGCTAAATTTTATCATGATAAAATTTTGTTGTATTTTTCAAGTGTCAAAATTTAAAGGAAATATTGCAAACGCATTATATTTATGGGGAATTTTCACCGCCTTATGGGGATTTTGTAACGTTTATGGGGATTTTGGCCTATGGGGAATTGGTCCATGGGGTTTTTATACGGACCCAATAAAATAGTGGAGGTTACGACATTTAAAAACACCATTTTGGAATGTAAAAATTTTTAACATCCCGCCTTTGCAATAAATATACAAAAATTATTGAAGTTTAGTCGTTAAAAAATTTATATTTATTTTAAAAATTGATTAGCTTGATAATAATTGTTGATACAGGGTATTTATAATTTTTAATAGTAATAAAAAAGTATTAAAAAGTAGGTGATCAGACAAGGAACAACCTGAAACTAGAACACATGAAAAAACTATAGCTGAAATAAAATAAAAGAATCACAACAAAAATAGAGTAAAAAATTTGTAGCACCTTCGTCAAATTTTCCAGTTGGTTTATTATTAAATAATTGATTTAAAACTGAAAGTCATCGAAGTTATATTTTATTTACCTATAAAACTTAAAAAAACTTTATATAGGGTATCTGACTTAATCGCCCAGACCTTAATTTCGGCCACTATAGTTAAAATTCTTCAGGCTGAAATTAAGGGCCTAACCGCTCGCCGTCAGGAAGAAAAGAAGAATAAACGCGCGAACATAAAAATAATTAAAAAAAACTGGGAAGGAATGATGTATGAACCAATTATCATTAAGTTGCGTCAGGTGTTTTTCTGCACGTGATATTTTCTTGAAAAACGAGTGGTTACTTTACTACCCTGCTGTTTTCACCCTGATAGAATTCGTTTTTAATTTAGGTTGTTAGAAAATTGGCTTATTTGTTAAATACAAAAGAACTAATACAAAAGTAACTGGATGAATGTTAAATAAACTGTTTTTGCAAAGTTTTTTATTCGTGTTATTCTGGATTATCAATAATTTCATACAAAAAGTGAATATTTTGTGATTTTCTCGATTTTTGTTTTGTGTTTAAACTGCATCACATTTAGAACGAAGCAATATATAACCTTAAAAAAACTTCTATTTAAGACTCAAAATTGTTAATTTTTATATTTGGATATTTTGCTCGAAAGCACTTTGCAATGCGTTTTACTAACTGGCCATTTTAAGATTCCGTTAATTTTGGCCACCTTAAAATTCACATGAAAGAACCTGTTTAAAACCATTTTTACTATCATTTGTACGTACTGGTGGGTTTAAATCACACATAATTCACTAGGTTGTATTAAATTATAAATAGACCGAAAGGAATTTCTCAAAAATAATATAGAAATCCATTAAAAAGTTAGGTTATTTTTTGGCGGAGGGATGCAGTCATATAGTGCACATACATAGTAAATATCAAGGTCAATGGGGTTTCCACACCCAACCCACCACTTACCACGATAAAAAACCAATGCTTCAAAAAAAATTGTGTAAAGCAAAATAACACAGTAAAAATTTCAGACTATTTTCTTGGCGGAGGAATGCAGTCATAAGAATAACGTAGTGAACATGTGTGCGGGTTGAAGCAATCCAACTCTCAATCGACTGGGTTTGAATTGTCAATAGACCAGTGGGAGTTTCTCACAAATTATTAAAAATTCATTTATAAAGGTCAGCTTATTTTCTTTGAAGAGGGACGTATTCAGATATGAAATATCAGAGATAGGCAAGGGTTAGTTGAGTGAACTTATACCCCTCCTTAACTTTTTTAATGTATATCTTTAAAATTCATGATTTTGGTTTATTTTGTTTAAAATAAAAATCATTAATCTTATGGTTCATGATTTTTATTTTGGTTTCAAAAACGTTTTTTTTTGTGTTTTAGGCTTTTGTTTTTGTTTTTTTAACCTAAAAGATGGCCAAAAGTAAGGTGGATTTTGTTTTTTTTTTTGTTGTTTTTAGACTAAAAATATTAAAAAACTTTATAGAGTGGAATAAAATTTTTACCAGTCCTTTTTTTAAGTTGGGTGGTTGTAGCGAAATCTATTTCATGTTGAAATATTTTTTCGCGCTAAAAAAATTCAACAAAAAACACAAGTTAAAACTTGTATTTTTTAAGGTGTTGACATAATTATTTAAAGTCTTGCTAATAACTATAAAATTTTGCAAATCAAAAAAATTAAGTTGTAGGGTATCTGACTTAATTTCGGCCACCAATTTAGAATGTTAGAAAATTAGCTTATTTTTAAACCACAAAAGAACTAAAAAATGTCATTCGTACTACCGTACTTATAAAAATTTTTTTTTGCTCGTTTGACTCTTTTTAACGTTTTTTTATATCAAAAAAAATTTTTTTGTTTGATATGCCTCAAACAAACAATTGTTTTTTAAGGTTTTGACATGATTATTTAAAGTCTTGCTAATAACTATTAAAGTTAGCAAACGGGAGAAATTAAGTTATATGTACCAAGAACAATACCTAAGGATAAATTTGCAACCTTTAAAAATTTTTATTGTTCGTTTTGGCAATAGTTATAGCCAGTTGTGGCCGAAATTAATGGCACGCGCCTTAAGTTTGGCCATTATAATAAAGAGTTTAAACCTCCGCTGATTTTTAACTGTAAGGGCTGGTTCATACTTATGACAAAACGTCCTTTGGACAAAGTCCAAAGGACTTTTGTTCTTTGGACTTTGTTCAAAGGACAAAATCCAAAGGGAAAAGTCCAAAGGGAAAAGTCCAAAGGACAAAATCGAAAGGACAACGTATTCATACTTTTGTCTTTTGGACTTTTCCCTTTGGATTTTGTCCTTTGGACTTTGTCCAAAGGACAAATTCTAAGTAGAGTTCATACTTCCTCCAAAAGCAAAAGTCCAAAGGACGTTTTGGCTTGTCCAAAGGACGTTTTGGCTTTTATAAAATTGTCCTTTGGACTTTGTCCAAAGGACGTTTTGTCATAAGTATGAACCAGCCCTAACAGAAATCACTAAATTTTGCACTGGAATAGCAAAAATAGCTGTCGTTTGTTCTTTAGACCAAATCTTGGCTCGATTAGAAGAACCAGAAAAAATTTATCCAAAAAAATAAAAAAGGTGGCTGAAATTAAGTCAACTACCCTACTAAAAATATAATAAAGTTTAGCTGAATTTATCATTCTTAGAAAATTTGAAAACTTTATAACGCACAAATCTATATCAAAGCTTTTAAAAAAGGTCAAAATCTGGGTAAAAATGGTAAATTAGCGACAATTATAAACAATGGAAAGTGACCGGAACTGCGAAAAAATTGCAATCTGTGTTTGTGACGAGCGAAAAGTCTCTTTCTGAAGTGATGATGCAAAACTATACTGGCGGGTATAAAAGACTTCGTGATTAACAAAAGCCCGTGTGGTGCATTGTTATCGCGCCAGACTGAGGTAATTTTTAGGTTTTTTTTAAGGTTTTTAACAATCTTTAAATATAGTAGTGTTGCAAAATTCATAAAATATTTTAAGATTTTTATTTGGGAACAGAGTTAAATCTGACCTTTATAATTTGGGCAATATTTTTTGATTTATGAATCACAAAGTTTCTTATTAATTTAAACAAAACAACGTGATGTTTTAAAAAAATTTTTATTTTTGTTTCTTTTTTTGCATTTTTTAATCAGGAATAATTTTTTATAGTAGTTTATATCAGTATTTTTTCTATCGTTGTTTTTATTAATTTTTTTATAATTTTCTAAGCTTGTTTCCTAAACGACACTCACAATACTACCTCCGGAAAATTAAAAATATGAAAAAAACAAACATAAAATCTTAATAAAAAATGCAACAAAGCAAACTCTAATAACAAATTACTCTAATACTTTTTTTTAAAACTAAGAAGTGACTTACATGCTTTTTCCTTGGGTGTGGAATGTATGTAGTTCATTTATATTATTCTGATGACAATGTGACAATAAATTTTTGAAAGTCAGCCCATAAGATAAAATATATTTAAAAACCAGATTTTATTTTCAAAAGCATTTATCGGATTCCGTCCGTCACAATAACATCCGTCCGTAACAAGTAACAAAAAAATCAAGTTTATTTTTATCAACAAAAAAATTTATTGTTTTTATGATATGTTAAAACAGTGTTTTGATTATAAATTTTGATGAACGAAATTAGTTTTTAAATTGAACTACACTGTAAAAACCGTAAGATTTGTTTAGTTTTTCTGTCAACATTGTTTTCGTTAAAAGAATAATCGATTTTCAGCTTATATGTCTGTCCGCACAAAACAATGTGGTTAGATATAATGCGCGAGAAAACAATTTTCCACATTCCCTGTCCAGAAATTGGAGTGCTACTCCAAGTTACTTTTTCGGGCTTAATATCTGCAAGATGTGTAAATACTTGTTTTTGCTGTTTCTATGATTTGAACTTCCAGGTCGTGGAAGGACGAGATAAAAATTTATATTTTAGGCTAACGGTTCCTTTAAATGGCGAAATTGGGGTTCATTTGTTGTTTAGTTCATATCATACGATGTCGTTTGTTCAAATCTTCCATATGCATATCCATATCTTCTATATCCATATGCATATCACATGCTTCCATATCCATAGTTTATGACATAGACGTCTTGACAACAAAATATTATAAAATTTTTGCGTAATAGGAAGCCTGACTATCAATTTAATAATATTTGTATTTTACTGTAAATGGTGCGTATAAATAAAGTTATTTTATGAAGTGCAAAAATTGGTCGCACTCATTTTTTTATGCTGACATTTTTTTTATTTTTCTCATGATCTTTTTATAACATCGCAGTAGTGATTAGCATAACGTTCACATTTTAAACAAAGTCATACCTTTCATATCGTTGATTTTTCCCCCAACCATTTGTTTCATAATAAAACCGGCCATAGTGGTTTGGATTTTGGTCCTAAATTGTTTTTTATTGCAATTATTACCAAAAATATATAATATACCGAAAAATGTGCAACTCCTATATAAAAAATTAAGTCAGAGTAGACCATTATAATGAACCTCTCCATTAAAATAGAACCCTCATTATATTAGCATACAGTAGTAGCCACTTTAATTTGAACCAATATGCCGTTGGCCTTCGTCACCTTACACAAAATGCGCGCGCAAATGAAATAAAATGTTTTTATTGATCCGCGCGCATTTGTGCAGAATCAAGTAGGCGAACGGCATATTCGCCCCAATTAAAATGGCTACTTATGCCATTATTATGGAGGGTGCTATTAAATGGATAGGCTCATTATAATGGCCTACTATGACTTAATTTTTATATAGGAGTTGTACATTTTTCGGTATATTATATATTTTTGTAGTTACTGTGGGAAAACGAAATAAAGTTGGTTTTTATTTTAAACCGTCATGTTTTAAAATCCATATTCTTAGAACCTATTCAATAAACCTTTTATAATTTTAAAACTACTAAGAAAATCTAAAAAGATTTAAATTAAGAAATATGTATATTAGCCAGGATTTCATTAGGTTTTCGAATTAATTTAAGTTAAAAAAATTATTGTATAAAGATATGAGATTGATCAAAATTTTGAGTTATCGAGGTTTTACAAAAAAAATGACAAAACCGTTACATCCTGTTGTTAACAATGCCGGGAAAATTATTCATTTTTATATTACATGAACTATATATTTTGGTGTTAAATGAATAATTTAACAAAATACTAAAATAATGCATCTGTGATCTATTTATATTACATTGATTTTTTTTAAAAAATTTTGTCACTTTTTGCTAAAACTTACACTGAATATGAAAAATAATTGGTATAATAATGATATAATCGTAATTTGGCTATATTTAAAATTACACTAAAAAATTATTTTAAAAGAATTGCAATTGTAAAATGATAATAGAATAGATATAGTTACATAATATCATTGTATTATGTTTATTCTCTGTTTTTTTAGCGATACTGGAAAAAGTTGACAAAAAATTTTTTGTTTGCGGTCTTATAACTTTTGAACGCGCCGCGATCAATATGCAAATATCTCGTGTAAAGGTCCTTGTACTTTTGGCTACCTCCTGAAAAAAATTTTTTTTCAAAAATTTTGGGGGGTTAGCTCCAAAATTGCCGAAATTTACGGTCGATTTTTTTCGGCCGAATTTCTAACTTTTTACCATATGGGGCTTTACGTCTGAAAATTTTTTTGCAGCTTGCCCATACTTTTCTGAGCTTAAAATTATATAATTTGTTAGGGGTAACCTACCTGGGTCGGGTACCCCGACAGATTAAAGGGGGTCAATTTCACGATTTTTGCTAAAAATCTTTATATGGGGGACACATTATGCATATTTTGGCATCATGCTCAAAAACTGTTGGAGCCACAGGCCTGAGACCGGGGGATTTATGCGGAATCTTAAGCTCTACATTTTGGTGATAGTCTCAAAATCTTGATGCCCTAAGGCACTGCAATGGCTGACCCCTAAAAAAAACTTTTGACACAGCCCCTCTACATAGGCGAGTAATATATCATTTTAAAGCTCTCGGCGTGCTGATTTCAAAAATATAAAAAATTTGCTCTAAATGGTCGGGTAACCAAAATATGACCCCTTTGTACCCCCAAAATTAGTAAGGGGTGATTTTTTTTTGTTTTTATTATTTATAAGCCGTGTTTATATTCATTTGAAAGCTCTATGCGTGCTGATTTCAAAAATATTAATTTTAGACTAAAATTTTTTATGGTTACCCGGGTTACATACCCTCAAATACCCCCAAATTTGAAAAATGATAATTTTGTCATTTTTTCATTTTAGGTGACATGTTTATACTCATATGAAAGCTCTCGACGCACTGATTTCAAAAATATATGGTTTTTTAAATTTTTTTCAGTGTTTACCCATTTTTGCACCCATCAATGTACCCTCTAAAATTCTCAAGAGGTGATTTTATTATAATACACTTATGTTTATACTCATATCAAAGCTCTCGACACGCTAATGTCAAAAAAATTATTTTCAACTCGATTTAGCCAATGGTTACCATTTTTACAACTACAATGTACCCCCAAAAATTTTTAAGAAGTCATTTTTATATATTTATTTTAATACTGTCTTGTTTGTACATTATGGGTTGTAAAAATGGTAACCATTGGGTGAATCGAGTTGAAATATATATTTTTGGGATCAGCGTGTTTAAAGTTTTTATATGAGTACAAACAAGACGGTATTACAATAAATATATAAAAAGACCCCCTAAAATTTTTGTGGGTACATTATGGGTTGTAAAAATGGTAACCATTGGGTGAATCGAGTTAAAATTTATATTTTTAAGATCAGCGTATCTAAAGCTTTGATACGAGTATAAACATGAGGGTATTATAATAAACTTGTAAAAAAGAGCCCCTAAAAATTTTTGAGGGTACATTATGGGTTGTAAAAATGGTAACCATTGGGTGAATCGAGTTGAAATATATATTTTTGGGATCAGCGTGTCTAAAGCTTTTATATGAGTACAAACAAGACGGTATTACAATAAATATATAAAAATGACCTCTTAAAAATTTTTGGGGGTACATTTTGGTTGTAAAAATCGTAACCATTGGGTAAATCGAGTTAAAAATAATTTTTTTGACATTAGCGTGTCTAGAGCTTAAAAATGGTAACCATTGGATAAATCGAGTTAAAAATAATTTTTTTGAGATTAGCATGTCGAGAGCTTTGATATGAGTATAAACATGAGGGTATTATAATAAAATCATCTCTTAAGAATTTTAGGGGTTACATTGATGGGTGTAAAATTGGGTAACCACTGAAGAAAATTAAAAAAACCATATATTTTTGAAATCAATGTGTCGAGAGCTTTCATATGAGTATAAACATGTCACTTAAAATGAAAAAACTGACAAAATTATCATTTTTTAAAATTGGGGGTATTTGGGGGTATGTAACCGGGTAACCATAAAAAATTTTAGTCTAAAATTAATATTTTTGAAATTAGCACGCATAGAGCTTTCAAACGAATATAAACACGGTTTATAAATAATAAAAACAAAGAAAATCACCCCTTAGTAATTTTGGGGGTACAAAGGGGTCATATTTTGGTTACCCGACCATTTAGAGCAAATTTTTTGTACTTTTGAAATCAGCACGTCGAGAGCTTTAAAATGATATATTACTCGCCTATGTAGAGGGGCTGTGTCAAAAGTTTTTTTTAGGGGTCAGCCATTGCAGTGCCATAGCTAACCTCTCGGGGTACCCGACCCAGATAGGTTACCCCTAACAAATTATATATTTTTGAGCTCAAAAAAGTATGGTCATTCTGCAAAAAAGTTTTTAGACGTAAAGCCTCATATGGTAAAAAGTTAGAAATTTGGCCGAAAAAAATCGACCGTAAATTTCGGCAATTTTGGGGCTCACCCCCCAAAATTTTTAAAAAATTTTTTTCAAGAGGTAGCCAAAAGTACAAGGACCTTAACGCGAGATATTTGCATATTGATCGCGGCGCGTTCAAAAGTTATAAAACCGCAAACAAAAAAATTTTTTGTCAACTTTTTTCGAGTATCGCTAAAAAAAAACAGAGAATAGTTTGCAAATTCACTGTACGTTTGCAGCTCTATAATTCAAACATTTTTAAAGTTTTGTTTGTAAAAAACTAAATTAAAGTTAGACGCACCTGTAGCACCTCTAGGCAAAGAATATATTGATAAAAAAGCAAAAGTTAAGGGTCCGGTCGGTTCAATTTTGATAAAGCCTGTATTTTTTCGGCTTCCCTCCGACCGTTCGAATCTGTCTCAGGACCTGTTTTTTGTCCACATGTGAAGAATTCTATGTCCGCTCACACTGAGGTATATTTTGAAATAACGATAAATGCGCAACGAATATGATTAATGAGGATAGTGTGAAATAAATGGGTCTCCGGAGTGTTTGCTTTTGTATGATGAAAAACTCCCTTTTGATTATTCCTTTCTCTGTGTTTTTCCGTCTTTGCTTTTTTGTTATCACCTTTTTCCGTCCAATTTCCCTGATATTTTTCCACTAAGCGTCAGAAGTTTGTGCGTCTGTAATAAAAACAGAATTTTAACAGACATCTTGTTAATTAATTTGGCCATTTAAGAATAGTTAAATTTAAAAATAAACAGTATAAAGAATAAAATATGAATAAAAATTTTATAAAATATAAAATAAAATATGAAATAAAATAAGAATGCACGCGCGCATTTCTGTAAAATTTTTTAACTACTTAAGATAACATTTTATATTGTTCCGTTTTTCTTATTATATTACTAATGTTTTAATGGATTTTTTAAACTAGCATGCTAATATCATTTTATAAATAATTGTTTTAATTTGGTTTTATATCAATATTATCATAGCTCAAAAACACCCCCACCAAAAACGGCTTTCTAAGCCCAGATTACACTGACGTGGCAAGGCCACCGGTGGAATTGCCACCGCTGTTTTGTTCAACGTTAAAGATATAACGTGTTCACACTGAGGTGGCAATGCCACCTCGCGGTGGCAATGTTACCGCAAGGTGGCATTGCCACCGCTGTTGTGTGTTTGATCCACTACTCCGTCACCGGTGGCAGCTCTCTCAAAAAAAAACGCATGGGAACGTGCGCATTGTTAAAAAAATCAATGAAAAATATTACGATTTTTATATAAACGCTTTCATTGTATAAGCAAAACTAGCAAAAAATATTGCGGTTTAAATAGAAAAATGCGTGAAAACGCGTAAATTGCATAAATAAAAAGAATATAAAGCAAAACCGTGCTTAGAAAAACAACAAAAAATGATCATTTATGAAAAAAAATTTAAAGTAGTTTTTACGAATTTTAAACACACGTACATACATAGCATAAAAAGTGCTTGAATATGAATTTGCAATTTTTATGCATTAATAAAAGATTTGCAAATTTTTCTGCTGCACAGTTTTTAATATAATTTATTGCTCGGCCTTAGGTAAATAGGTATTCAATAATCTAAAAACAGGGTTATTAAAAAAATCTAAAAACAAGATCGTTTACCTATATTAATTAAAAAGAAAACTTTTAAGTTTTTTAATGTTTCTTCGACCACAATACTTTTCAGAAATAAAACTTTAAGAAATATGGCTACTGATTCGGATGAACCTCTTATCAAGTTCGGAACCGTCCGGAACTTTATAACAAGCGAAAAAAAACATACATGGACAGAATTAACCTGGCAAACAGCTGTGAAGTAGTAAAAAAGAGTAAAACGTAAAAAAAGAGTAAAAGTTAAAAAAGTTACCAATATTTTTTAGCTCTACACACGAACGAAATGCTCTCCAGCGGTGGCAATGCCACCATAGTGTGAACCTAGCAGTGGCAATGCCACCTGTGGCATTCCCACCGATGCCGGTGGCATTCCCACCGGTGGCGGTGGCATTCCCATCAGTGGCATTGCCACCTCAGTGTGAACCGGGCTTAACCTGCCCATGCCGCCTATAGGCTACAACCATGGTGCAAAGTGCAAATTTTGTAGGCTCAGGGGACGTTAAAAGGCAGTGTTTAGACAAGCTAGAAAGATTAAAAATGTCTTGAAGGTAAGTATGAGACAGGATCCGGGCGAAAGAAGGCTCAGTTTGTCTTGCAGCACTGTGATACTTCAAAAATATATAATACTATTAATATACAATATTATTTTGATACTGCCTTCTATCTTAAAGAATTGACATGTTAAGAGGAAAGTGGGAGAAGGATAAATTTGTCTCAGAAGCAGGTGTAGATAAAAGTTTTAAGGTACAATAGGTAAATTTAAAATGAAGGCAGGAGGTATGTTAAAGGAAGCGAAATTGATGATGGATACACGTGTGAAGTTGATAAAAACTTTAAAAATGATAGTTCTCAGAGTTTATACCTTAACTATCTTTTTTTTCGAATTGGTAAACTTCTATTGACGAAACTTAGAACTGAGGTACATTGAGGTGGGACATGGAGTTGAATATTGAAACATTGAGCGCTGTGTATCCTTATATGGTTTAAAATCCTAAGCCAAAACATAATTTCTACCGGAGGTTCTAACTTCCCATTAGCTATTCTCCTAATTTTTTGAAAAGCCCATAACAAGCTCCCTACTTATAAAAAATCGGGAACGTTAAGAAAAACCTTTCATGAGGAAACAAGAACACACCTATGTTGCATTTCGCTTTCATTATAACATAGGTAAAAAACTCAAACAAAAACAAACCCCAAAAATCTTAAAATTCCAAAAACAATTTTTTTTACCAAAGCAAAATTAAAAATTGTACAAAAGCAAAATTGTTAAGAATTTTACATATCTACATTATATAAAAATAACATAATTATGATACACCTATGATAATAATACATTACAACTTAAATAAATTTGCCTTTTAAAATTTTGTATTAAAGTAAAAAACCAATAGGAAATTTAAAAATCTGACTACATTTTTTTACTTAAAAAATCCGAATATATTAAGAACGATTCACAGTCATAACGGTTCTATATAACCAGTGTATATAATTTTAGCACATTAAAGAGATGTTCGAAAAGCCCCACGCTTGAAATACTTAATGGATGGGAACTTTTATTTATATTGAATCCCGCCAGCTAAAATTATACCCGTGTTCCTCGAAAACCACTTAAACAATGCTAAGAGATACCCAGCAGGCTATATTTTAATGCACCTTTTTTATCAAAATGACAAAAAAAACCCGTTTCATTCCTCGTGCTTAAAAACGTAATTTTTAAATTTTTTTTAAAAATAATACAGAATCTATGTTGCTATATATGGAAATCAAACAAAACTAATAAAATAATAACAAAAATCTTTTGCATAAAAAGTAAAATCAAATACGTTTTAAACATATGAATTTACTTTTATAAATGTTCGATTTTTAATTTTATGTAAAAAGAATAGAATTACAAACTTTTTGTTTTATTATACTTATGTGACCAGTCGAAATCAAAGCCAAAATCACCAGGCGCTGAAAAATTTGAGCCGCCAATTTTATTGAAAAATTTGTCCTATACAATAATGATCTTGTAACTTCCAAAGTCGACTCACACGTGCTATCCATTACGCCATAGGTCGGTAAGCCAAAGGGGAGAGATAATTGCTTTTTAATAACGTTTCTACTTTCAAATTCAAATACGCAAAAAAAGGCGGATCAGGCTCATATTAAAAGCCTATCCCACTTTTTCAAACCAGAAAAAAGCTGATCTAAGCTCCCATACAAACTACAAATAATAATCAATCAACACAATTAATGATTCAATCCACACACCTTCACCATTGCCTCCACCAGCGCCCAACAAGGTCGTATAAACACCGTAGCACGGTAGTATACTGGTATCAGCAGGTGTATATGGGCCAGTGAATATTTGACAACCCAAAATATAAAAGCAGAAATAACTAAGTGTTAAAAAGTTTACACAGTCAAATTTACTAAAAATTTGACCAATACAATTATTAAGCCTGTGCAGTGTAACTTCCGTCAACTCCGGCGTTCTATCCATTAAACAATAGGCCAGTAAAGCACATGGTAGAGATAATCGCTTTTACTTTGAATTTCACATACGCAAGGAAGGTGGATCCGACACATAACAGTTATGTATTCTAATATACCAACAACAGAAAAACTAATCTCATTTCCTATATACACAATAAAATCAATAAAAACAAATCTTGATTCAGTTCGTACACCTCCACCAGAACCCAACAAGCTCATCTAAAAACCGTTGCACGAGAGGACACTGGTATAAAAATCCGGAGATGTGTATCAGCTACCAAATAAGTAAAAAGATTATTGCAAATATTCATTACGCCATAGGTCGGACAATGAAAGGGAAAAATAATCATGACCTTTCGTTATCGCATGTATTTCAAGTTTCACATGCGCAAATAAGGCGGATCAGACAAATACCAGCAATGTGTTACACCTATTGTTTAGTTGTTTTTTAATTAAATTTTTTTATGATTTATCAAATTTTGTAAAATTTAGAATATTCAAAAAAATTTGTTTTAAGTTTTATGTTTTAAAACCAGAAGCGTGCGCACGCACGCACATTTGGATTGGTTTGATCGGAAGCTAAGCTTCTTCTTTCAAAAATTAATGGAGTATCATTTACTCTCTTTCCATTCGTGTGATGCGTGCAGTGTTCCATGTAGTATTGCAATTCTAATTGAATAGAGGCTTTTTTGTTTCTTTTACTAGGATTACAAATGAGCAGTTTTTCATATTGGTAAATGAAAAAAATATTTAAGGCAGAAACGTAATTTAAAACCGCTTTTACATTAAGATTTTAAAAGTAAGCGAGCATAACTTCTAAATTCTCTGGCCACGACAACTAAACAATAAAAAATGGTCTGCTTGAGATAATCGAGACGGGACCTAAAATAAAATGAGTTTCCGCCCTCTTCAATAGCTCTAAATAAGCCGAATTTATGGGCCGATAAACGTTTAGTGACTCATGAAGCATTTATTCTGTCGCATTCGAAGAAAAATAACGCCAAAATCCTACAAAAACGCGAAATCTCCAGATTTCAGAATAACCAAACATGCTTAAAAAATCTAAAATAAACCAACACGAGGACTGAATTTATATTTTATAGTGACAGCATACATTTTATAGCGTATCAACAACAAACTATTAAACCTGAAAAGTATATTATTCGCGCAGTGGCCAGCATTTTTATAAAAACCCAAGAAATAAAATGAGCCCACGAATTGTGCTATTGCTCTCAGTTTTTAACAATAAAACAATAAAAACGTTGACTTTACGCTTTCTGGAACTTTTTTATTTGTTTATTATGAAAATGAATTTGCTGTTGGCAAAACATGTACTCAGGGTGCCATTGCAGTTTTTAATGATCAGCCAGCATCATTAGTAGGAACCTGGAATTCAATGCTAAGGTCTGATTCATACTTCCTTTAAAGTATTCAAAGGAAAAGAGACAAAAAAAAATTTTGTTTTGATTAGGATTTTTTTTATTTTATCAACATTTTTACCTCTTGAGCTAGTTAGTACCTTTTTTTAGCTTTTGAGGCAAAGTATAAACAAGTTTTTCTCGATATGCACAAAACACTGAGGGGTCCGGCACAAAAGAGTCCCGGCACAAAAGAGTCCTGAAAAAAATCGCAGCTGACACAAAAGAGTCCTGGCACAAAAAAGTCCTGGAACAAAAGAGTCCTGGAGAAAATACATTCATACGCCCAAGCGCTGCGAGCACTAAAGTCGGCACAAAAGAGTCCTGGCATAAAATCATTTTTCACAGCTAAGATACAATGTTCACACCTTAGCCTTCCAGTTTTTTATTTGTTTTTTATTTACCAATGTCTTCCAGTTTTTTATTTGTTTTTTTAATTAGCCTTTTAAGAAGTAGTGTGAAGAATTACGCCGGTAAAAAATTTATGTTTTTAAGTATTTTTATTATTTAGTTATTAATGCGCTCAAAATTTTGTAAAGTATTTAAAAAATAAGAAAAACATGTGTTTGTGTTTGTGTGTGTGCTGTGTTGTGTCATGTGTTGTGTTTGGGTATAAATTATATAATATTGAATTAGTGTTTTTTGTCATAATTGAGTAACAAAATCATGTCTAAATAAGTATTTTAGTTGGGATAAATTTTTTGTTCATAGTTAAAATATTACAATTTTTATCAAATAAGTGTTTTGATCGTAATTATAAGGACAACCAGATGTGTCCAATTTTGTTT
This sequence comes from Microlaimidae sp. YZB2_3, assembly GCA_030248175.1. Classification (NCBI taxonomy): domain Eukaryota; kingdom Metazoa; phylum Nematoda; class Chromadorea; order Desmodorida; family Microlaimidae; species Microlaimidae sp. YZB2_3. The sequence goes on from JASAMX010034371.1 coordinate 76,229, forward strand.
TATAATTCGTTTTAAGTTAAAAATTAAAAAAAACATATGTTATAAACATTTTTGAAAATATTATAAAAGATTACGACAGAATTCCGAATGTGCAGAAAGATTTTGCATGATGATTATATTAATAATGGGAGGTGAGATAAAAATGGGTACCACAAATACCTAAAAAGTAGTTATATAATGAATAAAAAACACATAAAAAAGTAAATTTTAATAAAAAAGTAAATTGTAATAAAAAAAATTGAATATACCATTAAATAAATATTACATGATGAATCTTTTACTGAAACGAACATAACCTCCTAATACAATTGCGAAATTCTCTTCGATACATTAGAATTTCCATTCTAACCTTTATAATTTTTTAAATCTTTTGTGTAGTTTTTTAAACAATTTTTTACTTTTAAAGTGGTATACTTTACTTTTAAAGCAGAAAAAATAGGTGATATAAAAAAAGGAAAAGTTAACAGAAGTGATTTTTCTACCCTTCATTATCAAGCTCCGGGGCTCCAGCCATTTCAAGCAGATGGAGAGGCTTGTTTGATTATGTTTTAATTTATTCTATCGTTTAAATACACGTTGAAAAAAATTCTGTTTAAAAAATTCTGTTTTCTCCGGAAAATATTAATAGTTAAATACCGTTTAAGTGTTGTTAAACATGGCTACAGTATAAGTTTTTACTGCGCCACTTTTTGAAAATTAACAAATTTTTGATTTATTATTTTATTTATTTTTTTACTTCTTATTCTACTCCATTTTTTTGTGTCTTAACAGGCGCCTGGGGCTTAATATTTTCGTTGCTTTACCTCCGTACACTTTTTCACTGTATGTCAGCTGTTTAAAATTTATTTTATGCGAGGACTCTTTTGTGCCGACCTCAGCCCTAGCAGCGTTTGGGCGCATGAACGCATTTTCTCCAGGACTCTTTTGTGCCGGGACTCTTTTGTGCCAGGACTCTTTTGTGCCAGCTGCGATTTTTTTCAGGACTCTTTTGTGCCGGGACTCTTTTGAAGGTGAGCCAACACTGAGCATTTTATCGTGCAAACCCAGTAACACCTGCCTTCTACCTACCTCCTTTTCAGTTTTATCTGATTTCGCCCTACCTCATACCTGCCTTGATTCTGCCTCCACCCTGTCTCCACCCTGCCTCCACCCTGCCTCCACCCTGCCTCCACCATGCCTCCACCCTGCCTCCACCCTGCTTCCATCCTGCGTCCACACTGCTTACTCCTTGCCTCCTAAATACTTCCGAAGCAAGTTTTGTTGCCTCCTACCTGCCTTCAAAATTGCAGAGGCAGGTTTAAGAGCGGTTCTTCCAGGTTCTTATAGACCATGTATAAATCACAGAGGCAGGTCAGGTCTGAAGTTGATTCAATTTGTTAACTTGATTTTGTAATTTCTAAGCCAGAGGGTCATAATATGCAAAATCCAACGTTAAACTAATTAAACTCTTGGGTACCTGTTGAGATAAAAAAGTTTTAAAAAAATCTTGGGTTATCACTGAACTGGTATAAATTTAAAAAGAATTTTTTTTCAGCCACATTTGTTTGTAACTGTTTTCATATGAATCCTTAGTTTTGAAACTTTTATGCGATTTTTTAAACTTTTTTTCATCTCACGTGTTTGAATGTCAATTTTGAAGAGTTTTAAAAAAAATTTAGGCTTAATTCAAGTGACAAGTGACAACGAATTCATACCGCAGCGACAAATGATAGTGTAATGGTGCAAACGCGCGCGGAACGCGTTTTCACTTGTCACTCCGGTGTAAACCAGCCCTTCGAGCCACAGGACTAAGCTCTGGGGGAATTTCTGGAAAATTTTGTATCCCTACTTTTATTGATATTTCAAACTCTTGATAATGTTTTAATGTTTCTATTTTTTTTCTCAAAAAATCCCATTATATTAGTATTCTTTGTTTAAATGGTAATGGGAATAAATTATATGTTAACAATATTATTCGTAATTCTTTTAAATACAATCTAATAAAACGTTAATTTCTAGTTGGGGTTTAAGTGCGCTATGCTTATATTAAATTCCTTACAGAGCTGATTTAAAAAATATAATTTCTAATCACTAACTTTTAATGTTTACCAGATTAAAATTCCCTATAAATAAAAATGGTCAATGGGACCCCTCTTGGATTATGTCAGTAAATTTACCCCCCCCCCCCCCCCGGTTGGCAAACTCCCCAGCAGCCCTTTGTGAGAACCTCCTTTACTTTTTAAAATTCTTATGAAATAAATTTTAATTTTAATACTAAAACATGAAATTAATCAATATAAAATATTTTTCTGCATCGTTGGGAATACCTCATTTCAATCGGATTTATTGAGCAAAATTCTGAGATCCACGGCAATAACGCATATTTTTTTGGCATTTTTGGCTTACTTACCAACCATTTTTTAGTAGGAAAATTAATGTTCATTGCATATAACGAAAAATTTTTACTCTGGCGGATTTACCAAACGACCAGACAGCAGCCCATAAATTGCGTGCCAAACAGTTAACAAATAATTTGAAACAAAAATAGTTTTTGTTCATTAATAAAATGTCGGGATTTAATAAAAAAAAGTTCCAGACCAAAAATGTTAGTTTAGAACAGCGAACAAATTGTACACAAAGTAGGTAAACTGAAAATTATGTCCAAGTCCTGTAAAAAATATGCGGTCTGGAAACAAACTACTGTCAGTGTTCATATCTCGAAAACAAATGGTTAAAAAAATGTTTTATTTTATATGTTATCTGATTTTCTAATAGTTTTTTGTTATTTTAGGTATTTATTCATTGCAAAATTATGAAAATTTGTTTACAAACCGATTTTAATAAACTATATATCAAAATGGAGAACTCAACGAGTTAGAAACATTGGCGTTGTTTATTTAAAAATCGTATAGACATCTACAGAGAAATTAGGCTCCAAAATTCATAAATTTTTTTCAAAAAACTCTTCAAAATGTCGGATTTTCTCGGGTTATTATTACACGATTTTGCTAAAAACAACAGGAAAGTTTTATCTACTCGTCTTTTAATTACGTACAAAAAATTTTTAAAATCGACATGCACAAAAAAATTTTATATGTGATTTTGTAAAAAAAACCTGCGATTCGTCGGAATCCCCTTTGTGGACCATTCCCACAGCTTATTTTTTAATTTTCATGTTTCATCAAAATATAAAAAATGATGTTCAGGCAGGACATGAAGATTAATACAGTATGTAGTTTATAAAAATTGGTTACAGCTGTAATGAATAGCGACTGTACAAAATCTGTGCGGTTTTTTCTCTAGTGTTCCACCTTAAGGGTTTTATTCTACAAGTATTTTTGTACATTTTTTAAACCACTATTTTTTAATACAGAACAAGGAGGCGTAGCAACAACGCGTTAATAACATTAAAAAGTCATTTTAGCAAACATTACATAATAACATTACATAAAATCTGTAATCTTGGCCAGTGTGCCTAAAATTGTTAAAATTCCTACAGTAAACATATACTTGGAACATAAATTCATACAGTATTAGAAAAGTAAAAAAATAAATTGCAAATTTTTTGGAATTACGGTACTCTAATTTTTAATATTCATTATAAAAAAATTTCACTCTGAAATATGGTTTCAGAAAGAAGCTCTGAAATGGTCGTCAAATAAACTATATGCTTCTAAGCCATAAAACTCCTTTTAATAAGCATTATCTTTATAACGGCTCTAACAGAATACTAAATAGATTTTTTAGCGCACTTTGTAAAAAGCTCATAAATCGTTGAGTTTTTTTGGTCATTCATTACTAACAAAATTCTTTTAATATACATTTTTTTCCTAATTTTACAAACACAATTTAAACCCTTCGTTTTTGTTTTAAGCTGATTTTTTTCATATAAACAGTATAAAAATCTATATTTTTTCTCTTACTATACTAACTTTATTTCGGCTAAGCCTTAATTTCGGCCGCTAATTTATGAATCTCACAAAATAAAAATTGAAAACAGTCTAGATTGTCAAAGGCCAAAACGATAAAATAGAATATATTAGGTATTACTTTCTAATGCTTTTGATTTAATTACTAGACTTTGTTACATCGACAAAAAAACATACTTGTTGCGTAGTAACTAGCTATCTTAAACACTAAATTAATTTCTGAAAAACTTCATTTCAAAGAATAGCTAGACCTAGTTTTTTAACTAATTTTATTAATTTTAACTAAAATATAAGCATTATTATAATGTACATTAATGTGTTATATGTCACAATTGAAGTGGTTTTAATTATCATATGGACAGAATAAAATTCACTGAATGAAAGACTATAATCTATCTTAATATCTATACCAATTATAAACTTCTAAATGAAGTTTTACCATACACTAGACAAGCAAAGGAAAAAAAGGTTTAAGATTATAATAGCTTGTAAAAAAGCAAAAAAACAATGGTTAAATATGTTCAACATAATAATTAAACCAATACATTGATACCCACTGCGGAATAAAATCAGCCGAATTTAACGATATTTTTGTTATAATCTGTAGTGTTAGTTTCTATTTTGTTGTTAACACTAAAATTACATTCAATTAAAAATAACAATTTAACGCCATATCAAAAAAGTATGAAAATACCAATCAGTTTGCAGCGAAAATAACATATTCAAATTAAAACAATCCACTTTTTCATGTTATAAGCTTTGATAGAGTTAGAATGTATTTCGATTTTCGTGTTTAATTATTATTTTTTTATTTTAAATCTATTTGCTTCATTTTATAGCTGTTTTTGGAGCTCAATAAGAACCTACTCTCTGGCCACAAAACTATATGCCTGGGTTCTGCATATCTGCTACTTTTCTGAATAACTAAAAAATATTGAAATAGATTTTTTTTTGAAATTAATTTAAGTATATTCTTTGAAAATTTGCTAAAATTTTTTTTAAAAGTGGTAAAAATTGTGCCAAAGTAACTTAAAACCTATATTAAGGATAAACAAAATTTTAATTTCTTATTTCACATAGCAGGATTTTGAAACTCCAGAAATTTCTCTGTTTTAAATAAAGAAGCATAATATTTGGGTGACATTACTACTTCTTACCTAAACGTATAAATTTAGTTGAAACTATATGGTTAAATGTTGTTCCATATTTCTTTGATAGTAAACTTTCTAGACGGAACATAAAAACCAGGCACTTAATTCCGGCGGCCGTGGGCCGCCGGATATTTTCTTCAGATGGGTAAGTGAGTAAGTGAGTAAGTGAGTAAGTGAGTAACTTCCTAACGCTTTTTTTTGATTTTGAATAACTCCGCCGAACCAACTTTATATAAGTTGAAATTGGTACAACTGACAACGGAGAATTGATTGATAATCACGATATTGTGATCTGACAAATTGTGCGGTCGATCATGACGTATGAAATTTTATTTAAAAGAATTAAACTGACCTAATAAAATTTATATGACTTGAAATTCGGAACATAGATGCAACTGACAATGGAGAATTAATTGATTGATTGATTGATATTTACGATTTTGTGATCTGAGAAATTGTGCGGTCGATCATGACGTATATGCAAATTTTATTTAAAACAATTATCACTCGGCCAAATAAAATCTATATGACTTGAGATGCGGAACATAGATACAACTGACAACAGAGAATTGATTGATATTCACGATTTTTTGATCAGGCAAATTGTGAGCTCGATCATGACGTATGCAAATTTTTTTTAAAACAAATAAACTCGCCGAATAAAAACTATATGATTTGAAATTCGGAACATAGATACAACTGACAACTTGGCAAAATCGTGATTGATAATCACAAAATAGATCACAAAATAATCACAAAATAAATCACAAAATCGTGATTGATAATCACGATTTTGTGATCTGACAAATTGGCGGTCGATCATGACATATATGCAATTTTTATATAAAACAATTATAACTCGGCCAAATAAAATCTATATGACTTGAGATGCGGCACATAGATACAACTGACAACAGAGAATTGATTGATAATCACAATTTTGTGATCTGACAAATTGTGCGGTCGATCATAACGTATATGCAAACTTTATTTAAAACATTTATAACTTGGCCAAAGAAAATTTATATGACTTGAAATTCAGAACATACATAAATAGAACTTGTAACGGAGAATCGATTGATAGCGATGTTTTTTTGATTTGACATTTGTGCGATCGAGGTAAATGGAATTTAGCAAGTTAGCAAGCTTATACCGTGAAGCACAACCAAAAACACAGGTGTTAAGTTTGCTGGTCTTTTAACGAACATATATACGATTTACAATGGAGAATCGATTGATAATCACGATTTTGTGGTCTGACAAATTATGCGGTCGATCATGACGCATATGCAAATTTCAAAGATGATCTTCACGGCCGCCGGTTACAAGACAAGACTTGAACTAGATATATACTGTGCTCTGTCTTTTTATATCCACATCAGCATGTATGTTTTGTAAAAATAAAGCGCAAAAAAAATAAATATTTATACTCCGTTCATATAAATTGTTTTTGATTTTTTTTAAAATAAATTTGTTTACCGTATGTTAGTAAAATATTTATTTAACATGGGATGTAGGGAAACATAAAAACGGTCAAATTCTTTATTCCAATATTTGAATATTAAACTGATCTTTGTCAAGATCTAAAATAGTAACAATGTATAATAAAAACAGTTGAATAATCACATAGAATGTATTAAAATAAAATGTTAAATATATAATAAAATAAGCTGCAAAGAAATAGTATAAAATAAATAAATGAAATAAAATAATTTATAAAGCGTATTTCTCACTTAAGAACATCTATAAACACAAGAAAAAAGTTTAGACATTTTAAGTGAATGCCCCCTAAATAAATGATAACTATCTTTATTAGCTAAAATACATCAAATTTCTTTAAGCATAATTTTTATTAAACTTATGAATTTTTTTGTAAATTAATATGGATATTCTAGGAAGCTAGTTGCCAATTTTTTTATATCTAGCGTCTTAAGTCGGGCTGTGCCCCACTTTCTTAGCCTATAACACTTTACCTTCTATTATTCTTCCGCTTTGTTATTTTTTTTACATTTTAAAACGCATTCTTCACAACGTGCGTTTTCAAACCTTTGATCGTTCTTCTAAATAGATCCGTTTACTTTCGTTTACCAAACTGAGTCGCGCATACCGCCCAAAAATTTGGCCAATAACAATATGGCGTATTTTTTAAATTGTGACATTTGTGATTGTTTTTATGTGGGCCGGATATAAAAAAGTTTTATGACTCGTTTTTCGAAACATAAACGTGCTGTAAATAGTTTAGATAACTCATTTTTTTATCTGAAATTTCATTGCATAACAGAGATTCTGATCACACTTTTAGCTTTTGTATATTTCTTTGTTTTGAGCATAATTTTAATAAGTAATGTTTTAAAGAAGCTTGCGCTATGCTATATTTTAGCTAATTTGAGTGTATTCACTTCAAATTTCTAAATTTACTCCTAGTGTTGTTAGATTGTAAAACTATAATCTAATATATGACTTCCAATGCAACCTTAAAATTTTTCGTAAATGGTTTATAGCCAATGTAAAGCTAGCTGACCTGGGGCCGGTCCACTAACTGAATGTTATTACCGTATAAGCTAGCCGGTTATGAAAAAAAGCTTTTTTTGCTTAAGGTGGAACGATACAGTTGGGATACCCTGTTGGTTTTTGTGTATAACTCGTGCCGTACGTGACGCATAGAAGTAAACTGAGTGTTGTGAGAAAGAGTATTTTTTCCGGTCAGTTTGGTATCCTTAACATTTTTGGTGGACTATTCCACGCCGAGAAATGCTTCATTGAAAAAAAACATAATTTAACAGAACCAGAGTTAATATTACGTAATAAAAACTTAACTCAAGTTAGATACACCAAATGTAAATGCCCACAACAATTTTCAGCGAAATCCCTGCTATTGAAGTTTTTTAATTTCTTTTTATTACTAAAATTGTTGAAATAAAAAATAAAAAAACCCCGAGTGTTTGTTTTTGGCTGGATTTGAAGTAAAACCGGGGTAGAGTCAGAGTTTCCCCCCTGGGGGAGGGGGGGGGTCGCAACCCCCCTGGCGCCCCCTCGGGGGTCAAATCAAAAAACGAAGTACGGATTCGTAATCAGGACCCCCGAAAACCCCCGAGTGGTTGTTTTTGGAAAAATCAAAGAAATTTTTGGAACTGTAGTGTTCTACCTTAAATTTGCTTTCTTTCTCCTGTAAAATTTAACAAATCTTTCAGTTGGAATTGAAAAAACATAATATTTTAATAATAAAATCAATATTTATTTTTAATATAACTAATTGGATATTAAAGCAGTTTCTTTTACATTAAATCATTTATTACTTATGCGTAAAAAATCACTTATTTTGATTAACTAGGACTAAAATATTTAAACTAAAAAATATTGTTATAAAATTATTAGAAAAAGTTTAAAAACAAAAATTTTTTCATATTCGGCTAGCTTGGCCAGTAGTTAACATGCCCTTAAGGCTGGTTCATATTTATGTAAAAACGTCCTTTGGACAAAGTCCAAAGGACGTTTTTACATACGTTTATACGCTGTGTTTGTCGTTTGGACTTCGTCCAAAGGACGTTTTTACATAAGTATGAACCAGCCATTAGTGGACTGGCCCCAGATGGGTTGCTGTATTAAATCGAGTTTTTAATAAAAAGGCTATTTCAAATTTTAGTAAAAACCATTAAAATATCAAAAATTGAATACCTTATTTTAACAGTCATTTATCAAGTTACTCGATTTAAAAAAATTAAATTACAATTTTTACTGTATAAAGTTTACTTATTTTTGTATATTTTGTAAAAAGGTGGGATTTAAAAAATTCTGCGTTCCAATTCGTTTGAAACACGTCATAACCGCACAATTTTAATTGGTCGTCTTTTCATGGAGTTTTGCAAAATCGGCCAGATATAGTTTATCCATAACACCTTATATTTTTGTTGTATCCAGTTGGGCATTTAAAATATAAAAAAACTTTATGTGCGTCAAAGGAACAGTTCGTCGCTGCCAATCTAATAGCTGTCAAGCGATTAGGGAAAATAAAAAACCTTCCTATATTTTTTACTGTTTCCGGTATTTTCAGCCATTATTTAACGCGCCAAGGGTTAATAAAAAAAACTTGAAATAACATAAAAAGATCTCCCATCCACGTAACTAGGACCTTATAATTTAGCCGCTGTGCTCTTTTTCCGTCCGGTGAGAACTTTTATTAAGCAGTGTAAGCTCGTCAGCGTGAAATCAATTAGATAATCTCTCTCGCTCATCAACTACGCACAAGTGGATAGTTTTTTCCACTCTACTCGAGTTTTTTTATAAAGTTTTTTGCTCATTTATTTGTTGACAATATTTTATTGGGTTTTAAACATACAAACAAATTTGTTGTATATTAGCATTGTGGTATATTCACAATAAATGTGTTTCGTGTGCTATGGGTTATAATAACAATTTAATTTGAAGAACAAGAAAAAATATTGCCAATTTTATAAATCTACGCTAGGCATTTCAGTATTTCTTTGATATCATTGATAGAAGAACGTGCATTTTTTATAGGTTTAAAAAAAGATAGAGTTACTTTATTGTGATATAATTTAGTTTTAAGCAGCTTCGTTATATTTCATAAAATAAAATTGATTAGTTAAAAAGATTTTTAAATAAGTTTGATTTGTTTTGTTATGTGTGTTAAACAAAGAGATTAAAATTACATTGAGAATACTAAAACCAAACTTTTTTGTATTTTAAATTAAGATTTGCCTAAACAATTTCAGTAAAATAAAACTATTTTCCCGTTTTTAACGTTTCACAAAAATTGTCAAATCTTAAACATGAAAACTTATACATGCTTAAAAATGAAAACAAATCTCGTTGACAAAAAAGGTGTTAATATGAAACTAAAAATACGCTGTTTTGTATTTTTCTAGTATATCTTTGCTGTTCTGGAAGGAAATTGTTTAGATATAAAATACACTAAAAAATTTTAATCATATTTCAGAGGTTATGTTTTTTAAAATGTTAGATTTTTTTGGTAAAAAACTGTAAGGTCTGAGGAAAAAAAAGAAAGCTAAAATCATCAATGTCTGTTGAAGATAAAAAGTTTGACTCTATAAAAAACAATTTTTGTTAATGGTAATTTTTAGAAATTAAACAAATATTTCCACCACTATTACAACTGTTGGAAAATAAAGCACAACTTAGAAGAAAAACAAATTTATATACATGAAAGACCAGACGTTACCCACGAAAAATTGCAAATCCCAATACAATAACGAGAAAATAAAAAAATAAGTTTTGAATGTTGGTTATGTAATCGAATGGGTGGGAAATAATATAATATGAATATTAAAAAGTTATATTAAAAAAAAACGAATATTTTAATTATTTTACCTCCAATGTAACTTGTGATTTTGCCTTGAATGTTTTTTATACAACAAGGTATTTTGCCTCTAAATTGACTAATAAGTCTTACAAATAAATCAAAACCGATTTAAAAACAAAAAAAAAATTAACTTCCAAAATTTATATAGTCAAAATTTTCAAAATTAAACCCTGTAAAGATTCCCCGGGCTATGTGTAAGCTTTCCAATTACCTCATTCAACTTAATACGTTGGGTGGTTGAAAAGGATTTCGGAAACCCGTACACACACACGTACACACACGTACACACACACGCACACACACAGACAGACAGACATTACGGTTATTTATTAGTGATGGGCAGTTTGAGTTCCGGATTCTTGATGTTCTGGGCAAAATTTGAAATTCCGGTTCCGGTTCTTATTCCGGATTTTCGGAATATCTCAATTCCGGTTCTGGGGCCTATTTCACAAAGATTTCTGTATTTGTAAATTAATAAACGCATTTCATTTCTTCTTATTTTTTTAATTAAAAATACGTACGTAACTGTGGAATTTACGGAATTTACAGACATGTAATTTTTTAAATTCAAAACGCAATTTGATTCATATACTTTTTAATTAAAAATACAAAAAAAATATGCGTTTATTAATTTACAGCTGTAAATTAATTTACAAGCAATTTTCATGAAATAGGCCATTGGCTCCGGTTCCGGTGTTCCGGGGGTTTCGCAGTTCCGCCCATCACTACTATAGATTCGGTTCGTTGAGATTTGCAATATAAATTATAAACACGGTTTAATTATACAAATTTGACACTAAATAGATATAGATCTCCTAAAATAAGAATTCATATAACTTTCAACTTTTAAAATGTTTCTAAACTGATATAATAGGAAATAATTAACTGAAAACACGTGAATGATATCAATTACTCCGTTTAAGCGTGAAGCGTAAATAAACTTGTGGTATGAATTAGTTTTAATTTTAAACCTGCCAAGTAAAAAAATCAACTGTTCTTGTAGTTTTCTGCAAAGGTAATAGTAAGAGATAGGTAGCTTAGATTTGAACCAAAAACATCATATTTCATTATCAAAAATAATTTACACACTCTTATGACTGATATGACTACCGTTGCACTGTTAGTGATATAACGTTTTAAAGTTCAATCCAGCTATGTCACCACACCGCCAGACCACATTATTTTTTTAATGAAATTCTAATTTTTTTAACCATTGATGAATACATCTAGTGTATTGTAAAAAAATAAGAAAAAGGAAATTTTGTGTTTCAACAAGAATGCATGAAAATTTATCAATCGAAAAAAAAAACTAACTATATCGGATATCTGATCCTGAACACAAGCATACGTACGTATACTTTTCGCATACGTATGATATTTTCAGACAAATAAATATTTTTAAACCTACACCTAAGTCTAAATCTTAGTCCAATTTTTTTTAGTTTTCAGCTGTAAGTTCCCTTATTTCCGACTTCAAGCTTCGAACTTTACAGCAGGTTCATCTTAATTTCAAGCACCCCGTACCTTTTAGTTAAATAACAAATTTATGGATCAGCTGTTGGGTTCAATGTATCATTTAATCGGGCTTTTGGAAGGAGACTTTTAATAAGTTTTTATTTTAATGATATTTTAACCTACAAATATCAAACACTTTTAAGAAAGAAATCTGAATAAATTTTGACTTTTGGCTTTTGGGAAAAAACTTGGAGGAGATCAGTTTTAGAGTTTAATTTAATACATAAGTCTTAAGAAAGTCCGAACCTTTATCCTAAAATAAAGCTGCAAACATAATGAAATAAGAATTTTCAATATGTTTAAAAGTTGTCGACTCCAAGTTCCTTTGGCTCCATTCACCCGGCACCTAAATTATGTAATGATAAATATCTAGAGAATGTTTAGCAGTGATGGACATGTCGAAACTAAGCGCAGATAACTATAGACTAGACACGGAAAAAATAAGCGTTCGTTTTAACGCTTAAATAGGAAGTTGCTGGGCTTAAAAGCGGCTTTAGTGTGACGTCATAAGGAAGCTAAACAGCTCTTGACGCCGAGCAAAAGGAATAAATAAGAACAAGCTTTTCTGATTAGATTTGGAGTTTAAGGGGAGTTTAAAAAAATTGACTTTCAGGCTTTTGAAAACTGGTTCCTTTTGATGAGACCCGGGTGTTTTTGCGTGAAAATTTTCATTTTTAAATTCATATAAAATGATTATCGAGAAAAATAAGTCTCATATGCAGTTTTTTTTGCTGAAAAAAACAGGGTATAATATTATAACAAAACTATTTAAAAATCGAAAACAATTTAACATATATTTAAAATTTTATATTGTAAAAAATTGGTATGATATTTTTTACAAGAATAACTGCACATACATGACCTATGTATTTGTATAAACAACTGCATAACCTGAAAATCAGTTAATGTTAAAATTTTGTTTTTTATAATAGTATTTGGACTGGTTATCTTAATATTTTTAAATTTTAACAATAAAAAGGTTAAATTATGTTTTTTAAATGCAGAAACAAAAATGGACCGGTGTCAGTTAGGTACAGTTGCTTTTGCAAACAAGTGTGTGTAAGCCAAAAATGCATTTTTTTGCTTTTGGTTTTGCACTAATTGGCTTGTTCTTTAATTTTTTCCTGTCTAAGAAAATTTTCGACATAATACATTTCACCGACTATCGTGTCATCTTAACCCGTTCCCGTGATGGCCTTTTCCCCTGTTACAACCTTGAAACCTTCGTACGACAAAGGTGAAACCTTCGTCTCACGGTTGGGGTATTTTCGTATGACAAATGTAGCACGTTAACCTTACCGCGATAAACTATACGCATGACGTAGGTCCCACTTTCGTCATACATAATTTTTTGTGCGCGAATAATGCCCAGTGAGCGAGCAAATTGAAATGGTTAAAGCTGTACGCTAGAAATATGCAAATTTTTGCAAAATGAAATATCCTACGTAATACACTCTATCCGTCAGAAAAATTTACATATTGCTATTGTATCGCTTTAACCACTTCAATTTACTCGTTCACTGGACACTACGCGCGCAAAAAAATATTATGTATGACGGAAGTACGACATAGGTCATACAAAGGTTTCACGGTTGTAACCGAGCAAAAGGAAATCATGGGAATGGATTAATTGTCAAATATTAAAGCCGTTTAAAACCGGAAATCGCGGACCGTAAACAAACATTAACCTCAATCCTAAATTCAAACGAAACATTTTTGAGAAATCTTAATAAACACGGAATACAAAGGTTTAAATTAAAGGTAGCTTTACATAATGTCTCGTTACAGTAGAATATTTACTTGCTAGTAATGCAAGAATAAACTTTCTTAAAGTGAAGTCTCACAGGTTTATTATAGAAAATTTTACATGATCATTTACCATCATTTAAATTTTGAAAAGACAGCTATGGATTAAATAATTGTTTTAGTTGTGTGGCATTTGTTTTTTACCATTTTAAAGCGTAAATACTATTTAAAAAGCAGTTTAATTAATTTTGTTTTGGTGAATTCGCGCGTGAAAAAGAAACACACAGAAAACTTTACGGTTAAAGGCTGGTTCATACTTATGACAAAACGTTCTTTGGACAAAGTCCAAAGGACAATTTTAGAAAAGCCAAAACGTCCTTTGGACAAGCCAAAACGTCTGTTGGACTTTCAAAGGACGTTTTGACGCTATTTTTGTCCTTTGGACAAAGTCCAAAGGACGTTTTGTCATAAGTATGAACCAGCCTTAATATGTGTCAGTTTTGGACCGGGCTCTAACCAGCAAAAGGTGGCGTACAGAATTTTATATTATGTCACTAAAGTTTTATTTAAATAGTATGTCGATCTCTGGTGATATTGATGGGTCTCGTGAGAATTCATAATAATATTAACTAACTTCCATTAATTTTACTCAGCTTTCACGATTTATCAAAACGTGTTAAATTTTACTTCGGCACATTTTCAGAAAATGTTTGAGTGAACAAAAACCATGTTCATAAATCGTCCCAAAATGTCAAACGAACAAAATTTAAAAGTGGCTTTGGATAACCCCGAAGCGTTTTTTTTAGTTTTTTAGTTCTTTAAATACAGAGAGCGAAGTATAATACTTTTTCCCAAAAACACGCCTTTAGTTTGACCAAACTAAGTTTTTTAGGCATTTGACATGTAGACAGTTTAGACGAAGTATCAAACAAAAATAAATCGATCATTAAAGGAGGTCACGAAAAAATTATAAATGGTTCCAGAGTTCAATGGTTGTTTTTATTTTTAAAACTTGAAAAATTGTTCATGCAAATTCTATTTAAAATGTTAATAATTATTAGGGTAACTAGCTTTAATTCGGCCGGCCTTAATTGCAGCCACCAGCTGTTATTTTTGCTGGATCATCATAAAATTTCAGATATTACCAGTTACAGGTGCAGCTACGCCTGCATTCATTTGTATTAAATTATATATATTTCTGGATATAAACTTTGTACAACAACAAATACATTGCTAAATATTTTTAGTGATTATTTCACACCATAAAAGTATAAAAACATACAACCGGTTTGCGAGATGGAAACACACAAATTTTTTTACAGCTTGTGTTTTTTTACACTTTAGTTTTTTTAAACTTAAATCTTGTCTCATTGATATCTTAAAAATGAGTCCGCATGTATTAATTATAATCAACCTTTTGCAGTTTTTGAGGTCAAAAAGCGCATCTGACACGCGGTGAGGTAAGGCATGTTCGCACTTATGTACAATGCACTTATGCACAATGCACAATGCATTAAAACTCCGAAAATAGGTGTTCACACTTACGCATAATGCACGATACCAAAGGTGGATAATACGATAATCCGGGACAAAGGTGTGACACTCGTGTTTAGCAAACGCGGCCATGCGAAAGACAACCAGCGGACGAACGGGTGTCATCGTGACGGACGGGTGTCATCGTGACGGACGGGTGTCATCGTGACGGACGGGTGTCATCGTGACGGACGGGTGTCATCGTGACGGACGGGTGTCATCGTGACGGACGGGTGTCATCGTGACGGACGGGTGTCACGATTAATAGTTTGAAAACCGTGTTTCCTAACATACTTTGTCTTGCTGGCTGACTTTCAAAAACTTTTACAATTTAATACCGTACCTTTTTTTTAAAACTCGAATAAACAACAAAAAACAGATGCTGCGTGAAAACCAGAATAAATAACACAAATATATTATTATGCAGTATAAAATCAGATTCATACAAATTTAACCAATTTAAATAAGGACAAATTTAATCTTTTTTAATATAAAATAACTGCGAAAACAAACTAAGAAGATACATTTGTATTATTTTGTCATAAAATAAATTAAAAAATATGCCCACAATTACTTAAAAGGACTATTTGTTTAAAAAATAACCAGGAACAAAAAAATTTTCAGTTTAGCTTAAAAATGATACGTGAAAGAAGGAAAAGGATATGACATGCAAATGTGCACAATTGTAGTTTTTTTAAAATAAGTATTTGTTATTTTCATTCGGGATTTTTTTTCATGTAAAAAGATAAAGAAATGAAATTAAAAACATTAATGTTTATGTTAGAAATATGCCTAGGCGAGAAAAACACGACTACTGAGGGGTTCGAACTTAGGACCCTCAAATGCGTATCCAAAGACCATCCACTGCGCTACCGTAATCATCTAAAAGCGTAATATAAACGGCTGTTTGCAACCACCGATGTTTTCAGGCAATATTTTTATTTTTCTTTTGTGTTTTAGAGAATTTTTAAAAATAATGTAAACTGAACTTTATTTGGATTAAAATGCCGACAAATCTGCGGTATTTTTTATAAAAAATATATTAGTTTGTGTTCAGTTTTATTTTATTTTTTATTTT
>JASAMX010034371.1:97500-98631 GCA_030248175.1 Microlaimidae sp. YZB2_3
TTTGTCTAACTTATATTTTTATTCCTATTAAACATTCTTTCAATCACAAAATCTAAAAAAAAATTTTTTATGGTTATATCAAAAATATAAAATACTATAGATTGTATTAAGGAAAAATGGACCTTTGGATATGTAAAAACGTCCTTTGGACAAAGTTGAAAGGACGTTTTTACATACGTTTATACGCTGTGTTTGTCCTTTGGACTTTGTCCAAAGGACGTTTTTACATAAGTATGAACCAACCCTAAATGTGCAAAACAACTGCTATTATATATGAGCAAGTGTCGTGAAAATGGACACTGCCAGCTGGTCCCTGCCCACAGTTTAATGTTTTACTTCGATTGACTGGCTGTATTTGGTTTGTGCATTTCCGATTAAACAACCAGGTTCTGCAATCCAAAATTAAGCCGAACTTTTCTTATTAAAAGAGGGTTCGAATTAGTTGACTAAGTGGTTTTGGGTAAAAACTGTTCTTACGACATGAGGTGACTCGGCTTCTAAAAATATGTTAAAGACATTTTTTGTGCATAACAACGGCAGTGCTCAAAATATGGCACCGAATCGTTTCACTTCTGCTAAAGAGTTGCATATTTATCCTTAATAATTCCTTTAATAATTATATATTTTTTTATTATATATTTTTGGTTATTTTGACGAAAAAAATTTTGTGGGCTATGGGGGGCGGGGGCAAGGTTTTTACTAAAAATTATCAAAAGCGAAAACAAAAAGTTTGACTGTGTACTTTACCTTTATGCTATAAATTGTTCAGCATTTTAAAAATGTTTTATGCTTTTTTAATAGCCTTAGATAGTTCTTACTTCATATGTTTAAAAAAAATATTTTATTCTACTGAATTCTCAAGTTTTTTTTTAATATATTTTGTTTTTTCCTAGTGCTCCGAAAATCTCTAGTCTTGTGTTAATTTATTGAATAACTAATAACAATTTTATTTATATCTATATAAAATGTAACCGTATACAAATAATTAAAGAGTCTGCTGATTTATATTTTGCATGATTTAAACAAACTTAATTTACTAAGTATTGAATTATCATCCCCGCATATTCAAGTTAAAACTTTGTCAAAAAAGCTTTTGTACTATATTATTATAATTTACACGATTTAACCACA
>JASAMX010034372.1:0-82620 GCA_030248175.1 Microlaimidae sp. YZB2_3
CTGGATAGTAGTGATTTGGGTGAGGTCATTCAACCAGTTAAGTCTTTTCATATTGGAAGAGCTGGTGACCGCCCTAGGCTCCTGAAAATTATATTAACAAACAAAAACCTTCGTATTATTTAAGACAATTTGATTGTATTATTTAAGATAAGTTTTGGAAAATTTTAGTTTACAAAAAAATTTTGACAAAATAATATATGCAATTACATCAATCTTTAATTATTACATCAATCTTTAATTATTCATGAGATTAGTATAAAAATGGGGAGGTCGAGGTGGACCCCACTTTACGTCCCTTTTTCACTTATATTAATTTTCATTAAATAATCATGTCTTTTGGTTTGGTGGGAACACTTAAAATTTTTTGGTGATTTGTCATTTTCTTGGCAAAAGCTAACGTTTTGCCAGGTCCATACGTTTTGCCGAGCTTTTGCCAGCTAATTTCAGTTTAGCCGTGCCTTAGCTTTAGTACTAAGCCCAAAAAACCCTTTGGTACTGAAACACTTTAGCCTAAACATTAGTGCTAATGACACCAGCAGTTTGTATTTATCTACAATTAACTGAAAAATTCTATTTATGGAATGTTTCACTGTAGAAAAAGCTTGGACCTTTTGTTGTTGTCAAGGACATTTTGCTGTTAGGATTCAATAGAGGTGTTACTTGAAAAAATTAGTTACAATTAAAAATTGGATTATACAATATCCAGTACATATAAGAAAGCTACAAAATCAAAAAAAACTTTGGTATAGGCGTAATATTGATGAAAAATCAAGAACAGGGTACAGAAAAATTTGCAAAGTATAAAAAAATAAAGTTAGAGATTTTAGCACTGATAAAGAGACAAAAATTCCAAATTCAGATGGTTTAAACAATTTTAAGGGGTGATTGATTACACGCACTAAAAGATAAACTTCTAATCGATGCCATATACTTGGATTTTGCCAAGGCCATGTCACATCAAAAATTGTTACATAAACTAGAAAAATATGGTGTTTCGAGTAAATTTTTAAAATGTATAAAAAATTTTTAAAGGATTTTAAAGTTGTAATTAATGAATCAGTATCTAAATCATTTCCTGTAAAAAGCTTAGTTCCTTTTATTTTTATAATATATTAATGACATTGTTGATTGTGTTAAGTACTCACAAATTAAATTGTTTGCAGATAATGTTAAGTTGTTTGCAAAATTTTTATCAGATTTAGATAAAATATACAATTGGTGAAATGCTTGGCAGTTACAGCTGGCAGATCACAAATGGAAAGTTCTGCATATGAGTATTCATAGTAAAGAGATGATTTCTAAATATGAGCTTGGTAAAAATGTACTTGCAACTAATTTGGTGCGAGACCTGGGTGTTTATATATCTCATGATATGAAATTTATTAAACATTGTAAAATCACAACTAAAAAAGCAATGAGAATGACATCAGTAATTTTTTAAACATTTAACGCAAACTCTACAAATAATTTTCTCAGAGCATATAAGTCCTTATGCCAGACTAATTCTAGAGTATGTTAATGCAGATTGAAAGTTTTATTTACAAAAGGATATAAATATTTTACTATTTTACGTATTGGATGTTTCCTTCCAGTTTTGCCTCCAGTTTGCCTCTATTTTGCCCTCAGTTTAAAAAAAACACCTTTTAAAATGTTTTATTTATTTAAAGTTGGGAACCAAAAAACTATTTGCAGTATTTTTTTATATTTTTTAATACAATTCAAATAATTTTCAAAAAGGTTATTTTTCTTTCATAAAATATGAATTATTTGTTTGTAGGTAACGGTACAAAATCTCCATTTGTACACCGGCTTCCATTGGGCGCTCACTAAAACCTCTGATTTATAAATGTTGATAAAGCAAGACAAAAAAGAAGGGCCAAAACCTACCTACCCCAAAAACGATAAAAAAAACCAGCCAACTACAGCAACCAGGGAATTTACGAATTGGCCAATTTACACTGTGATATAAATCTAGGGGAATTTTAGCCAACTGAAAACTTTAATGTTTCATAATAATGTAATTCGGATTTAGTTTATTAAGCTTAGTTAGCTGAGGCCTAGGTACTTTAATGCTTCCAGCTAATAGTTTAAAAATATTATATGTAAAGTAGCTTTATATTTATACATAGCTCAATATCCAAAATCATGGGTGAACAACAGATACCCGGAATTAACCAGTCTTACTTACCGCCAATGAGTCAGAGTTCCTCCAAAAATATGGTGGGTACGGTTTATTCCAAATCTTAATGGCTTGACTATAACTTAAACCAGTTGACGCGAACTAAAACTATGTTCTAGAAATCAAACATTAACTTTCTGGGTTTAAAAAAACCAGAAAAACAGCAAATATTCATGTTTAATTAAACATAAATGAATTCAACAGTGGATATCCAGGGCCAACCCATCTTACGCACTGCAAAATAAGTCAGAGCTCCTTCAACAATATGCTAAGGAACTTGAACCATCTCTCTTAGACTCGTTTGTAAAATCACTTTTCTTTACTTTGTGAAGTTACAATTTTACAAACTGTTATTGCAAATGTTTAATATCACAAATATTTTACAATTTTTAGAAATATTGAGTAACGAATGGTATTTTATTTCATGCCCCATTTTTTAGTTTTAACACGCTTTTAGCCGGTTAGTTAATTTTAAATGTTTTTACTATAAAAGAAACTTTGTTAAAATGTAAAATAATGCTTTTGATAAAACCTTTTTTATTCCAGATGATATTTGTACCAACCAAACTCGCGACATTAGTTTAGATAATTTTCTTAATATTCTATCTACCTTTTCTAAAACAAGAACATTAAATGCTAAATTGGAAAACTTTTTGATTAAACCAAATTGCTTGCGTGTGCACAGACTTTAACTCCTTAATTTTAAGTCTTTGAATTTTCTGCTAAGGAGTTTGAGTTTTTGCAGTGCGTAATATTAGAAATTGGCTGCACTTTCATTAACCAAACAAATTTCAGGATATATAGAGGTAAGAAATTTTGATTTTTAAGGATATCAGTTCGTTACATTATATTTTTTAAAATATCGTTCTTAAAATTTTGAGCAAAGCTATAAAATAAACTGCGTATATGGATATATAGATCACATGGCGGTTTATACGCAGTTCATTGCACAACTTTGCGCGTGGCAAAAATAACAGAGAGTGGCTAAACTTAAGGGTGATCGAATTAAAGTTCGTAACCTAAAGTCATTATAGCTACCAAAATATTAAATTTTTAATTCTCAACGACCCTCTATTGAACTGATTTGATTATTACTTGCTCTGCAATAATATCGATTAAATTGTGTTACAAAAATGATTTAAGTAGACAAATTCTATTAAATTATTTGATATATATACGTGGAAGAGCGCTGGTATCCCTTGTATTTTTTTATTTTTTTTAAATTTAGAAAATAATATTATTTGCATATATCTGAGAAATGCCTGGCCAAAAAAGTGGTTAAATCAGGTCTAACTAAAAAAATATAAACAGAAGAAAAACACACTATTTTATATGGTTCTTTCAGGTTCCATACGATTTTACGGAGTTACCCAGACTTAATTTTTGTATAGTATACTGCTTAAAAATACATTGATATTTCGGATATGAAAATAATTGTATTCATATCATGAGGAGACCATGACGTTTCATTTAAAATGAATAAATTTTATAATGTTTTATATCTTTAATAAATGACATTGAATTCAATGCATTAAAAGGCGGAAATTCTAGCAAAAGACGAAACAAAGTTTCGAAAAAAAGCCTTATATTAAATGGAATAGTATAAAACTACATAAGTCTAAAAACTAAATGCCAGAAAAGACTGAAACAAGTCTCTTTAAAACCTGTAAATTAATAACAGATTTTGTGAAATTTTCAGAAAAACAAAACCGAATAAAAACAATACGTGTAAAAGCTTTAGTTTGCGTTTTTTAACCATTAATAAAACTTGATTCACAAAAATTTCTCTTAAAGTGGATTAACTTTTTACATGAGTTAACCAGCTGTAAATACCACAGTATTAGTTAAGTCACACGTCGTCAAAAGATACAAAAAAGTATAACGCAAGCGTCACAGTAACCGTGAAAAATTTCTGTCAAAATAAGTTATCGCATTGCGCATTAAATTTTGTAATTTATCATTATTTTCGTATAAAGCAAAACATACCGCCATATTAACGGCTTTTTAAAATCAAATATCAAGTTTTAAGTCCGAAAAACATTTAAAAATTCAGATTTAATATAAGGCGACTTTTTTAACGTTTCTATTTATTACATAAAACAAAATAGCTGTCAATGTATTTGTTAAATTAAAAGTCGCCTTATATTAAATCTGAATTTTTCAATGTTTTTTGGACTTAAAACTTGATATTTAATTTTAAAAAGCCGTTAATATGGCGGTATGTTTTGCTTTATACGAAAATAATGATAAATTACAATATTTAATGCGCAATGCGATAACTTATTTTGACAGAAATTTTTCATGGTTACTGTGACGCTTGCGTTATACTTTTTTTGTATCTTTTGACGACGTGTGATTTAACTAAAGCTAAAGTCTTCCAGGGTGAAATTAAGGGCGTAACCGCTCTCCGCCAAGAAGAAATAAACAATAAACCCGTGAGCGAGAAAAATTTTAAAAAAAGTTTTTAGCGGTTATGTAACCAATTATTGTTTAGTTGCGTCATGTGTTTCTCTGCACGTGATATTTTCTCAAAAAACTAGTGGTTACTTTACCACTCATCTATTTTCACCCTGATGGAATTTATCTTTAAACTCAAATGCCACCAGGAAGCGACATTACTTAAACACTGAATGTTGCTGGATAAATGCCAGCAGTTCATTTCCGAATACTTGAAATGGTTAAGATAAAAAATAAAAATAAAATTATACCAAGTTATATCTAAAAACGTCATTTATTTTGCAGGAATATATTAAGAAATCATAAAAAAATTACTTTCTCTCATAATATATGTTTTTTACTATGTTTTTATATTAAAATATTCATATAGACTAGAAATTTTGTATAAGATTTTGGCCCATTTTATGTAAATTACAAAATGAACTGACACAGTTTGCTACGCTTAAATTAAGACGAAATTCAAAACATTTCATGTTTATTCTACTTCAGGCCGCGCAAAAAATTTAATTCAAAATATAATAGGCATTTCCTTTATTGTTTTTTATTTTTTGATATTTACAGCGCCGCGGCTATCGCGACCGCTCTGTCGCTTCTACAGTGCCGTTGAGATTAATACTGTGGTATTTACAGCTGGTTAACTCATGTAAATAGTTAATTCACTTTAAGAGAAATTTATGTAAATTAAGTTTTATTAATGGTTAAAAAACGCAAACTAAAGCTTTTACACGTATTGTTTTTATTCGGTTTTGTTTTTCTGAAAATTTCACAAAATCTGTTATTAATTTACAGGTTTTAAAGAGACTTGTTTCAGTCTTTTCTGGCATTTAGTTTTTAGACTTATGTAGTTTTATACTATTCCATTTAATATAAGGCTTTTTTTTCGAAACTTTGTTTCGTCTTTTGCTAGAATATATTTATTAAAGGGTTTCTTTTTAGATTAAATTAATTAGATTAAATTAAGACTTAATTAAAGATGATTTAAATAGAATAAATAAAAAAATCATGATTTAACACCCGGAGTACAACTTGCTTTAACTTTGCGCTTTCAAGCAATAGAAGGTTTTTTAAATTTAGTTGTAGATTTGATATAACCGCAAAAGTCAACTGTAAGCAAGTAGATCAGTTCGCGATGTGTCCGTTTGCTTGTCAAAACAATTTGGTGATTATTTATTTTATCCTACAATTCCGGCTTAACTTTAAAAATAAAATTTGGGTAGTATTATTACCATTAAATTAGAAATAAAAAAATAGTATGCATTCGCATATTACAATTACCAAGATTATTTGAAATTACAATAAAAAATTCCTTTAAATAGGCCGTTGGCAGCAGACTTCAGTGATTTTCCTTGGAGCTCTGGGGCGGGTCCACTAAACGCGTGCTGACTAGGTGCTATCTTAGCACGTTGTTTAAAACTCTTGTTAATGTTTTAATTTCTGGGTTTTTTCTTAAGAAAACATATGGGACTCTTTTTTTAGATAGGATAAATTAATATTTAAAGATTTTTATGCCTATTTGTTTGAAATAAAATTTAATAAAACCTTAAACCGTACCGTAGTTAGGAGTTTTGCTAACCCGCAACTAGGGGTTATTGCTTTAATAGTTTGTATATACAACAAGTGTGTATAAAATTAATAAAATATCAGTTTGTGCCATGTAAATAAAAAGTTCTGTTAAATTTTTCGAGAGAATTCCCAGAAATTAAAACATTAACAAGAGTTTTAAACAACGTGCTAAGATAGCACCTAGTCAGCACGCGTTTAGTGGATCCGCCCCTGAGCTCCAGACCGGAGTGGACCTTCGAAACTTTGGACCTTTTGGAGCTCCGGAGCAACAACTGGAGCTCCAGATCTCCTCCCTTTTTTGTACTTTTTTTATTAATAACTAAAGAGTAATGCCATAAATTATTTTGTAAGAAAATTTTTGAATTTGTTTTTTCAAAACAAAACAATAAAAATAGTCTTAAAAATAAAACTGGAATAATTTAACATGTTTCATGTTTAGATAAGCTTTAAATTTTGCATTTAAGAAGCGGACCTTTTTGCTTCAGGCGTTTTTTTGATTTTCAATACTGAAGAGGAAAGTAACTGCGTTGTAAATACTTTCGTACAACTGTATTAAAAGGCATTCGATATTATAAGACCATTTGATCCTCCTATTTCTGGAAGTATCAAATGAAATTCCTGTCATTTTAGTCAAAACCGTGCAGTCTCTGCAACGAAAAGGTTGAAATACTTAGTTAAGGTGTCACAAAAGCACTTAAGTAGCGATACTTTGTTAAGTAGTTTATGGTGCAACCCGATTTTTCGAATTACTGAGCAAAGTAGCTGGTCACTACTTAAGTAGCTACTTAAACTGCCGATTTAAGTATTTATGGTGCAACCGGGCCTTAAAGTGTGTTGGTAATCGCCTGGGCATTCATACACTACGCAATGTCTATTGTTTTGAGCTTTATGATATTTTTTTGAAATTTATAAAAATTTAAACATCAAAATTAATTATAGTTTTACCAAAAATATATAATAATATATATTATATTAAGGAAAAATATGACACTCAGTCTCAGAAGCGAAACGATTTGGTGCCATTTTTTGAGCACTGCCATTAACTGTTGTACGATAAAATGACAAAACAACTTCTCTTATTGAGGCATGTGTCGTGTAAACGGGCACTGTTAAAAATGTAGCAGTGTTTTTGCGCATATCCTAGCATGCTTAACTTGAACGCACTGCATTTTGAAGTACACTGCACTTTTTTGGCAATCTTGTGCGCATATATGCGCATATACTGCACATAAAATAGCACAACCGCGGGAAACAAAAAAAAATAAATCCACCAAAAAACACTATTCAGTTTGCACACTGTACACAAAATACAAACTTTTAGCATAGACATACAAAAATAAAATCTAATGCAATACACAAATAGATCTTTTTGTGTATTGCATTGGATTTTATTTTTGTATGTCTATATTAAAAGTTTGTATTTTGTGTACAGTGTGCAAACTAAGTAGTGGTTTTTTAGTGGGTTTATTTTTTTTTGTTTCCCGCGGTTGTGCTATTTTATGTGCAGTATATGCGCATATATGCGCACAAGATTGCCAAAAAAATGCAGTGTAGTTCAAAATGCAGTGTTTTCGAGTTAGCATTTAGGTATAAGGCAGAATTTAGGGATAAGGCAAAATGTATAAGGCAGAATTCCGGAGCTTCTAAAACCAAAGCGTCACTCCGGAGTTACGCAGCTACAAATTACACAGAGACAGAAATTATAAAGTTTTAATTGTTATGTACTAAACATATTTTTTCAACGCTCCCCCACCTATTTTTACTGAAACCGTAACAAAAAAAAAATAAAAGACCCTATTTTATATACAAAAAAATGTGCAGTATGGAATGAAATTTAGTAATTAATAAGCTAGAGCAAAATTTTTTCGCAACCACAAATCTTTTTTTTTGAAAAATAATACTACAATCACGACTCGTTAATCACATCAAAAAAACTAAATTTTTATGAGCTGACCAGTTTTTAGTATCTGGTTTTTAATTAGCTATTTAACAACTAATCCTAAAAACAAAGCCTACCATAAGCTGAAAATATATACAGAAATGTGCTAAGTAAAATAAATTCACTTATTAATTTAATTTTTAGTCCCTTTTCATTTTATATTTTTTATAAACCTAAAACCAACTTATTACTGTGATGTCCTTTGAAGAAATAAAACAAATAATTTTGATATTCTGCGTGACCGTTGCCGTTTAAAATTTTTCTCGATCTTAAAATAACTCTATACCCCCGAAGACATTGACCAAGAATATTAATGGCAAACTATTAAAATATTTATTTTGTTATTTTAACCGTTGAACCAATGTCTTGCAGTTTCAATTTTTTTATTGGGTTTACAAAGCATTTACGAGTTTATTTTGCTATATTTTAAAAAATGTAATTTAACACATTTATTTTAATTTACTTGTTTCTTTTACCTTTTACTTCTGTTAAATGAATATTATAAATTTTTTAGCTGCATAAGCTATTTATTCTTAAAAAATGATTTCCTTTCATGCTGTTTATAGTGTTCGTACTTTTTTTTTGAATTATCACCGCTTTATCAAAAATTTTTCCCACGCACGAGCTTTTTTTTCTCGCAGATTACCTGTTTACGTAAAAAAAAACTGTTTCCGAATGTGGGGCCCTTTTTTCATAGGCGGGTGCGTTTTTTCACAGTTTCTCAGCGTTTTTACACTAGTGGGCCCTTTTTTCGCAGGTGCATTTTTTAGGGTGCGTTCTTTCCTTTTGACTTTTCTCGCCATGGGGCCCTTTTTTCATAGGCGGGTGCGTTTTTTCATAGTTTTTTGGCGTTTTTACACTGATCGGGATCTTTTTTCGCGGGTGCATTTTTTCTCGGATGCTTTTTTGCACCAAATCAAAAGCACTGCTACATTTTTAGCAGTGCCCATTTGCACTACATACATGCCTCAATAAGAACAGTTGTTTTGCCTTTTTATGCGCACAACAATTAATGAAAGTGCTCAAAAAATGGCACTAATTCGTTTCGCTTCTGAGACTGAGTGTCATATTTTTCCTTAATATATAATATAGTATTATATATTTTTGGTTTTACTATAATTTTTACAACAATTACATATGTGCGCTTGGAAAAGTTTTAATTAAGCAAATCTTCCAAACAAATACAGCAATTTGTACAAAATATTTATAAGTGAACACACATGTCAGGATTTTAAAAACCCTTAAAATGCCATATAGTATTCGTGATCACGTCATATATGTTTTGCTCTGTGGAAATGGTTGTGGGAGGAACCGTTTTAGCCAATTGGCGCTTGGAAAAAAATTGATCCTAAATGAACAAAAGATTTCCATTTTTTTCCTAAGCGCTAAATGGCTAAAAGTTATTCTATAACGTCATAACTCTGTAAAGATATTCAATACTAAACAACTTCTGTTAAATAGGAGGGTTTTGACTATCGTGAAGTAAAATATATACAGCTATAAAACTCCGGCTTACTCAACTTTCTAACAAACTAAAGATAAATTCTATCAGGGTGAAAATAGATGAGTGTTAAAGTAACCACTCGTTCTTTGAGAAAATATCACGTGCACAGAAACACATGACGCAAATAAATAATAATTGGTTACATAACCGCTAAAAACTTTTTTTAAATTTTTCTCGCTATTGTTTATTTCTTCCTGACGAAGAGCGGTTACGCCCTTAATTTCAGCCTGGAAGACTTTAGCTTTAGTTGTTTTTATGGCACGGAAAGTTGTGAACTTGCAACCATGAGAATAAGAACTTGGAGCCAAAAGTACCAAAACGGTGTGGGTGTGGTTAGCCTATAGGTTTAGACTTAGGTATAGGTTTTAGCTATTTCAAATTTTCAACAAGGTTCCTTAATCCCGGTTTAATTTCGCCATTTTTATTTTCAAATTAAAAGGCTCGGCTCCAACATACCTAAATCAGTTCCATTGTTTTGATATTTCGATTTTTTATATAAAATATTTGTATAAACTATAAAGTATTTTTGTACAAACTGTATTTCTGACACCATCACTACAATCAAAACCATCGAACAATTAGTCCTTAAAGGTGAAATTTTTTAGTAAAAACAAAAAAACCTTTGGTAGTTTGTTTTGTTAAAAATCATATTATTGTTTCTTAAAAACTCAAAAATGCAGTACCGAGATTTTTCCAACAAAACTTTTCCAAAAAGTTTATTTTATTAAACAGAAATACCTATCAAGTACACATTCTTCGTTTTTAAAAGAACAACTAGAAAATATCTCCTGAGTTGTTGGTGCCATCGCTGCCACCACTTCTGGATTCATTTCTGCTGTTAGCTCCATTAGTCGCTCTTCCACTTTTCCTTGAATAGTCAAATCGTCCACAAAGTCTTCGTCCTTGAAACGTATTTAATTAAAAATACAAAATTATATTGCTTAATTTGTATTCAACATTGTAATTTTTTTTGTTAACAAAATAAACATACATAGTTCAAGATGCTATGCTATGGTAGTTTTTACGGATTAAAAATGGTATTGCTGTATTTGCCATTTTTTAAATAATATAATCAAAAATATATAATACTATATATTATATTAAGGAAAAATATGTCACTCAGACTTAGAAACCAAACAATTTGGTACCATTTTTTGGGCACTGCCATTAACTGTTGTGCGCAAAAAATAGCAAAACAACTGCTATTATTGGGGCAAGTGTCGTGTAAATGAGCATTGTTCAAAAATCAGCATTGTTTTTGCGCATATCTTGGCATGCTAACGCGAATGCACTGCATTTTAAACAACACTGCACTTTTTTAGCAATTTTATGCGCATATACGCGCATATACTGCACATAAAATGTCACAACCGGAAGAAACAAAAAAATAAACTGGATGAAGAGTAAAACCTGTTAATAAAATGTGTTTTGTTGTTTAAATGATAATAAAATATAATTTCTTCATTATATTTAATCGATTTTTTTTGTATAATACAATGAAATAAATATTTATTATATTTACTTGGTTTCTTGTGTAATAAAGTGAAAAATATTTGTTGTTTTACTTTTGTTTTATGTTATCGCGTTTTACTATTATTTGTAATTGCATTTTGAAAATTCGTACATTTTGGTTAATCTTAAGTTTTTTTAAAACTTCTCGCGTTTTAGAAAAAAAATCGAGTTGATAAACTAAATTTTAAAACTGAAGTTTTAGATTTTTTTTCTCGCTTTTTTTATAAGTCAGTTTTAAAACAAATTCCAGGGATACATGATAGCAAAGTAGTTACCCCTCTTGATTGGTATCGAGTTCAATTCCTCCTGAGGTGGATTTTAAATAAAATTTTAGTTTTTTTTAAACTGAATATTTTTCTTTAAGTAAAGTGAAAATTCGAGAATTAAAGGTAAACCAAACGTAGCTGCAACAGTGTCCTCAATGGACTAAGGGCCCGTTCACACCTGTTCCCAGTTCCCAGATCCCAATTCCCAGATCCCAGAAACGGCAAAAACAAGTGTTCACACCTGTTTCCCAGATCCCAGATCCCAGTTCCCAGTTCCCAGAAAGACTTGAAGCGGCGCTCCAACTTCTGGGAAAAAATTAAGGGAAAGCGAGCGGAGAGGCGTCTTCGCGCATATATCACACGCGCTCAGTGCACACATATAGATTTTTTACGTAATAATGTTGGTAATTATGTTAATTAAGGACACACACCAGCTGCACAATATTGATTTTTTAAACTTTTTTTGTGCAATTATTACAACAGCGCTCCGCTTTTTTTTGCTGCGTTTCTTCAGGCGGGTGTACGAATATGGAACCAAAATTGTTGGTTTTTAACCAAAACAAACCTAATACGATTTTTTAAACAAATTTAAAAGTTTTAGTTTAAAAAAATTAATTTATATTATTAAAACGTTTTTAAAATATTATTTTATTTATAAAATTAATAAAATACTACGTTTTATTAAACTAGACTTGATTCTTAGCTTTTTTTGATACTTCGATTTAGCGCCTTACAAATTATTTTCAAAATATTCTTTATTTGTGTTTTAACGATTATTTTGTATTCGTACGTAGGATTCTACAACGCTTCGTAGGTACGATTTTCAATTACAACGCTTCGCTTTTGTTTTGTTTTGTTTCTTAAAGCGGGCACGAATATGATACAAAAATCCTTGTGTTTTTTTATCCAAATCATAGCTAAAACAATTTTTTTAAACAAATTTAAAAGTTTAACAGTTTTTTATAGTCTAAAAAACTAATTTATATGATCAAAACGATTGTGAAATATTAATTTATTCATAAAAGTAATAAAAAGATGTTTTATTACAGTAAATTTTTTTTACAGTTTTGTTTTAATTATTCAATTTAGAACATTTAAAATTTATTTTAAATATTTTTTTGTGTTTTAAACGAATATTTCCTGTTGTCATTCGATCTTACGCGCGTTATTTGACTAAAACAACCCTCGCGCGCACGAGTTTTTATCCCGATAAACAAACATGTGTGAACAGGTCGTTTCTGGGATCTGGGATCTGGGAACTGGGATCTGGGAACTGGGATCTGGGATCTGGGAACTGGGATCAGGTGTGAACGGGGCCTAAATTAGACACGCCCACATGCATGCCGATTTTGATTCGACTTTCATGCGGAGAAATTTGTGCGTTTACACAAGATTAGCAATTTTTAGAAAATGTTATGTGTTTCTGAAAATTATAATTTATAAATCAAATCTTAAGGTTTCTCCTGATAGTTTTCACTGCAAGGCGTTAAGTAGTAAACCAATTGTAGAACATAGCAAAAATTACGGTATTTTACGTACATATAAAATATATTTTAGAATATCCAACAGACAAAAAAATTCGACAAATCGGCAAAAAGCAGGAAACAAATGATGTTTTTGTTTTTAATTTATGTGAATAAAATTCTAAAATTATAAAAACTCTAAAAAAATATATTAACAGGAAAAAAGTGGATTTCTGAGGTTTCAACCTCTTCACCCCTGTCAAAGCGACTACACCTTAACTGATTGCGCCAAGAAACCATCGGTGAATCAGGTTCAAAAACACATATATAAAAAAATACTCTATATTGAATCGAATCTAATTGGCTGATAAAGTGACGTCAGATTCTCGTGATTTGAGTAGTTACTTAATGGGGGGCATTTTTTAATCCAACGAACAACTGTTGCAGCCACGTTGGGTTTACCTCTAAACAGAAACTAGTTCAAGTCTTGCCTTGTAACCGGCGGCCGTGAAGATTATTTTTGACTTTGCATATATGTCTTGATCGACTGCACACTTGTCAAATCACAAAAACGTGATTATTAATCCATTCTTCGCTATCAGTTATATATATGTTCGTTGTGTTTCACGTTATAAGCTTACTAACTCTAAATCCCATTTACCTTTACCGAACAAATAATAAATCAAAAAAACATCGCTACCACTTGATTCTCCGTTACAATTTCTATCTATTTATGTCCTGAATTTCAAGTCATATAAATTTTCTTCAGCCGAGTTATAAATGTTTAAAATAAAATTTGAACTAACGTCATGATCGACCGCACAATTTGTCAGAATTACAAAATCGTGATTATCAATCAATTCTCCGTTGTCAGTTGTATCTATGTTCCGAATTTCAAGTCATACAGATTTTATTCGGTCAAGTTATAATTGTTTTAAATAAAATTTGCATATACGTCATGATCGAGCGCACAATTTGTTAGATCACGAAATCGTGATAATCAATCGATTCTCCGTTGTCAGTTGTATCTATGTTCTGAATTTCAAGTCATATAGATTTTATTTGGTCGAGTTATAATTGTTTTAAATAAAATGTGCATATACGTCATGATCGAACACACAATTTGTCAGATCACAAAATCGTGTTTATTAATCAATTCTCCGTTGTCAGTTGTATATATGTTCCGAATTTCAAGTTACATAGATTTTATTTGGCCAAGGTATAATTGTTTTAAATAAAATTTGCATACGTCATGATCAACCGCACAATTTGTCAGATTACAAAATCGGGATTATCAATCAATTCCCCGTTGTCAGTTGTATCTATGTCTAATGCTTTTCAACGTCGCTACTGATTGGGTGCTGCGCATGGCTCTTAATGAAAACGATGGCGTTAAATGTTTAAATGACTGTGGCAGGGTATTGGATTTAAGACTATGCCGATGATATTGCCCTATTGGCGGACAGTTCAACAGCCATGCAGGATATGCTTGACAGAATAGTCTACCATGGTTCCCGGATTGGCCTTTGTATAAATGCTGGCAAAACAAAAATCCTAGCCAGTTGCTGCCAAAAACCTGTCATTCAGTTGGGAAATAAAACGCTTGAGTGCGTCAACAAACTTAAATATCTGGGAGCCTTTATTTCCAGAGCCACAAATTCATCTGGTGAAATAGGTGTGCGTATTGCAAGATCACAGGCCACCTTTTCATCCCTCTGCAGAGAATTGTGGAGTAAACGAGAAATTAGCCTCTCTGTGAAATTATTTATGTTTTTGGCGGTGGTTGGAGCAACCGTTTTATAGGGGTGCGAAACATGGCCAATAAAGGCTCCAGACATCGCTTGCGCAGAAGCGTTTAAATTGCGTTGTTTTCGTTCATTGCTAAAGATCCGATATGATGACCATGTGTCAAATAGAACAGTCTTGCAACAAATAGAGAACTTGATTTCAGTTTCAATGGACGTTAAAAGAAGGCGGTTAAGATGGTTTGGCCATATTCTCCATATAGAGAGCAACCGTCTAGCTCAGAATGTGTTCCTTTTTGAACCCCCCAAAAGGTCGGCCCAATGGAAACGACACCCCAAGGCACCCGCAAAACCTGGCGGGCTACGGTCAAGGCCGACCTCGAACCCATTCTGAAAAACACCTGTGGTGCCAGGCTGTGGCACCAAAACTAGATTTCTCTGTATGTGGACATTGCAATGGACCGTCAACAGTGGAAATCTATTTGCAGTGCTATCATCTGACCACACCCTCAGTCTTGAAAAAGATGTTGGGCAGTCAAGTCAATAGCATAACTTAATTATATATATACTCACAATTATAATGCTGGCTATAGACAAAAAAAACCTAGCTGACCGCAAGATTTGCAGTATTGAATCGACTAGTTAACAACAAAAACATTCGAAATTTTTCACTAAAGCGGTTTAAAAACAAAGATTAAAAACTGCACTTTAATAAATATTTATTAAATTGCCTAATTTGTAACCTAAATGCATTTTTTTAAGGGCTAAAGTTGGTTAATTTTTGTATTTTTTTGGGAAAAGGTGAAATTTAAAAAAAAATTCTGCGTTCTTATTGGTTTTTTTTTTAAAAAAACGTCATTACCGCACAATTTTAATTGGGCCCTTCATGTCTGCATTCTAATTTTCAGCATCAGCCAGATATAATTCAACCATAGTTATTATAGTTAAAAAAGCGGCGATTTAGCGATTATCAAAGATTGCTGTCAGGTTATTTCATAAACACAGACACAAGCTCGATGTCTTTCCTGTGTTCCAGATGGATCCACATTGCCCACACTAGTTTTTTTTTAAATCGCTCTTTGGGGAAATACTTCTTTTTCCTGATTGATTTTTAAAGCATTTTTCAAGATTATTAGGATATTTACAGTACAGTCAAAAGTACATAAGAGCTTTGGTAATATAGGGCTTCTTAATCCCAAAATATTTTCACTAGATTATAAACTCATACACCCACTGTTATAACTCTCTTGTCTTGATTATAAAAAAGTTTATTTCATTTGCAATTGAACTTAAGTGTATATATAGGAGATTTATACTTTAGATCGCCTTTGATTTGAAAATTATGTTTGCCCTTATATTATTGCCAAATTAATATGAACTTACATCATTCTAAAAGCTAATCAAACAAAACTTTTGATGTATATTTGCTTTTGGCTAAATTGTTCCTACTTTTAAATATTAACAAAATTATTAAAAAAACACACTTTTCAAATTTCGTCAATCATCAATGTAAAAAAGGATATGTTCGCACATTTACCTAATCTATAGACTAGTTCTGAATAAGCGTCTTTTACTGTACGAAAGAGGGTACCAAAAAAATAAAATTAAAAAAAAATATTAGTTTTCTTAATTTCTTAAGTTTAAACCTATACTTCATAAAAATTGGTACATGATGATTGTTTCACTACGTTGAAGTGCAAATATATCAGTTTGTGCTAAATAAATTTTGGTCTTTTAATTAAACGTCACAATAGTTAGAAATCATCACTAAAATAGTATTTTCATGAACAATGATTTCAAATTAGCAAAAATAAAGTTAAAATTTTTGCTTTGAAACTAATTTTAAATCTACATAGGTTTTTAAATGTTTGGTTGTAAAACTATTCAAAATTTAAAAATTAATTTAAAAAAGTCCATTGCAAGCTTTTAAATTAAGCATTTTCTGTAATTGAAACATTAAAAAACTGGGAACCAAGCGCGCCAGCAGCGCCGTACCTATGAAGCGGCAAAAACTAAAAATCTCCAAAAACTGTTTTTGTAATATGAAAAAGTATTTAAGAAATTTTGAGGAGAAAGGGTCGAGATTTTGAACCAATAAAAGTCTGCAATATAAACCGTAAACCGTAAAAGGTTTTAAACTGTAAAATGCACTAGTCACTCGCTGTTTCTCAATTTTCCCCCTACATATGATTGGCACTAGTAGTTATTGTACCCTCTTCCTAGACTAAAAAACTATTATTCAGAACTAAAAATGAATTCTATCAGGGTGGAAATGACTAGGTGGTAAAGTAACCACTCGTTCTTTGAGAAAATATCACGTGGAGAGAAACACCTGACGCAACATAATTGGTTACATCATCTCTGAAAACTTTTTTTATTATTTTTATTCTCAAGCGTTCATTCTTTATTTCTTCCTGACGGTGAGCAGTTAGGCCCTGAATTTCAGCCTGAAGGATTTTAACTTTAGTCTATACGCTTCGTTTCTTCAATTTTTGAATGGCATTTTTTTGTTTTTTGCGCTTAAAACTTTTTCCAGGAAACGAAAAAGTTTTGCTTGCAGTCCTTTCTTTGGGCCAAATTAAATTTGCATAAGAAATTTAGTAGTTTTTCGGAAACAAAATCTTTAACGAATGCATTTTTCTTTAAATTAAGACAAACTTTTTTTATTTCCAACAAACAAGCACATAATTTTAACTTACCCCAATATAATCCATGTTCATTTCCTTTATTTCATTTTCAAATAATGCTATTTCTTCTGTATTAAGATTTTCTATCTTGAAATTGACTGGTAGTTTTGGCTTTGGGGAATTCACACCAGAACTTACTGTAGTACGCTTACTGTTATCAGTATTCCTTGATAATTTTTGAGAAGTTGTACTAGTATAATTCGTAGCCGCTATTGTAGAAGAAACCATGCTTAAAACAGTAAAGGGGTTACTAAAAAGTGCATAACTGTAGCAAGTCTTTGCATTTTAATATCGTTTCTGGCGCACTTTTATTTACAGTAGGAAGAACCAGAACATTGGTTTATAAATGTTAGGAGGAATTCTTTTATTGCAACTTTGAAAATCTTATAGGCAAATCAAACCTAGCTAACATCGATGATTTACAGTATTGAATCGACTATTTAAAACAATAAAACAAATTAATTTTTTTTAGCAAAAAAGTTTTAATATTGAAAATTGAATACATAGCTTATTTTAACAATTATTTAATTATTTATCAAATTAATAAATTTGAGAAAAAGGTGGGAAAGGCGGGATTTAAAAAAAAATATTGTTTTTTTTAAATCATAACTATACAATTTTAATTGGTATGCTCATTTTCCCATAAAAACTTAAAAGTTAGGGGTGAAAACACTAACAAATTTATAGGATATAATAATAAACGTTTTTTTTAGTTTGTTATCAAATATTTTTTTTATTCGGTGAATTGGTCAAGTCAAAATTTGTTTTTTTACAGAAAAATTTAATTAAAAAATTCTTTAATGTTTTTAGAAAACTGTTGAACTACTTGGTAATTTGTTATTCAAACGAGAACAATTTTTTAAAGGTTTCGAAATCATTACAATTGAATAAGTTTTGTTTAATAAATTTTCTAGAAGCAGTGGAAATGCCAAAACATTGATACTAAACTTGAAAGAATTTATAAAAGTATATTAATATATTAAAATGTTAAAATATATGTTAACTTTTGTGCTCTATTCATTAACCTGCTTGAAGTGTGGTTGGTAGTTTCTGGAAAGGTTGTTGATATGAAGATGACGCTACTTGGTTTGTTGTGTTTCATTATAGAACTGAAATTTTTGTCATTTATTGCAGTTGTTTTAAAATGTGTATGGGAAAATAATTCTGAAACTGAATGAGTTGAAGTGGTTAACTTAGAATATACAGTGACATCAGGGTCAATAAATTTTGTAGTGAATGTAATTGATTCTGAAAAAAAAGTTTTAAGTGTTGTTGTTGTAGCAGTTGAGTCGGAGTTAAGCACTATCTTAGGGGAACTTGTACTTGAATAAAAACTGGATGAGAATTGTTTTGCAGGCGTCAAATTACTTGTAGTGTGCAAAGAATATACTGTTGAAGTTGAGTTTCTCAGACACATCGAATTTATCATTAAATTGCAACTGTCATAAATTAATTTAAAACCACAGTTGTTTTCAAGGTATTCTAATGTTTTGTTACTCATAATTTTATTAGAACATGAAAGTAATTCTTCAGTACAAGTTTCAATTGTTAATTCATTGCAGCTAGAATTGCATAAACGGTGGCTTAAACAGGAGTAATAAAATGAAGCTGCATAAAATCGCAAATCCGTACATTGATCAGGCGAATACGCTACAGTGAAACAATCAAGAAAGCTCACATTCA
This sequence comes from Microlaimidae sp. YZB2_3, assembly GCA_030248175.1. NCBI lineage: Eukaryota > Metazoa > Nematoda > Chromadorea > Desmodorida > Microlaimidae > Microlaimidae sp. YZB2_3. Next base: position 18,999 of record JASAMX010034372.1, read on the forward strand.
CTGAGCAAGAAAAACATATATGCGACGTGTTGTCATTGCAAAGAGCGATTTTGTATGAATTTAATGTGAGATTATCAAATTCTTCTGTTTCCACGCAGTCTCCACAATAATCTGGATCTGGAAGACCCTTACGAACTATAACAAAACACTGATAAGCACTGTACGATAATATTTGCAAGTTCACATTTTTAACAAAATGATGCACCCAAAGACTGAAAGCAGTGGCATAATAGTTTTAATAATCTTAACAGGTTTTTAATATGCATATTAAAAAACTAAAGTTTTTAACAAAACTATGTTTTAATTTTTATTTTGAATCTGTAGGATTATTGCTGTTTTTAATAATTGTTTAAGACAACAAATATTGTTTGATTTTGGTGTAAAAGCATGTTGTCGCTTATAAATTAAATATTAAAAACGCTATTGCTTATTAACTGGATAAAAATTTTGTTTAATATCTTTGGAATGATTTTAAAATTACTTAATCCAAATACATTACAGTGCAATTTTTCGAAATTGACAAGCTTTTACAGTATTTGTTTTTTTTTTTGTTTTTTGTTATGGTAATATATACCTTTCCTAAATTCGCAGACAAATGTAGTAAGATTCTGATCACACTCCGTTTGAACCCAATTCGCGTCATTATCCATGGCCAAGCAGTTAATATTTGGTTGAATTGATTGTTTGTCAAAAGTCCTTGGAATGAATGTTATACAATCTAAACAAAGATTGATTAACACCAGGCTTTTGTGAGTTTTGTTGGTGGAAATTAGCAATGTTTATATGCATACGTATATGCATATGTTATGCATACGTATGTATAAATTCATATGTATACAGAATACAGATGCATATTTGTTTTTAGTTAAATGAATACATATGCATTTTTCCGCAAAGTATATATGCATACGTATGCATTTTTTTGAAACTTTTATGAATACGTATACATTTTTTCTAATTTTTATGCATACGTATGCATAAAAATTGGAAAAAAATGCATACGTATGCATATACTTTCCGGAAAAATGCATACGTATGCATATAAGTGGAAAAATATGCATAGTTATGCATATTTTCTTAAAAAACAAAAAAAACTTTTTTTTAATTTCCAAAATATGCATACGTATGCATTTTTTTCAAAAAAAGTATATGCATACGTATGCATTTTTTTTGCAACTTTTATGCATACGTATGCATTTTTTGCAACTTTTATGCATACGTATGCATAAAAGTTAGAAAATGTATACGTATGCATAAAAGTTTCAAAAAAATGCATACGTATGCATATACTTTGCGGAAAAATGTATACGTATGCATATAACCAAAGGTGGATAATCTAATAAAGGTATGTCACAGCGGTCTGTAGCAGCGTGCATCATAAAATCCAATTCGGGCCGCATGTCCGGCCAAAAGCCGCACGTCCGGCCAAAAGCCGCACGTCCGGCCAAAAGCCGCATGTCCGGCCAAAAGCCGCATGTCCGGCCAAAAGCCGCACGTCCGGCCAAAAGCCGCATGTCCGGCCAAAAGCCGCACGTCCGGCCAAAAGCCGCATGTCCGGCCAAAAGCCGCACGTCCGGCCAAAAGCCGCACGTCCGGCCAAAAGCCGCACGTCCGGCCAAAAGCCGCACGTCCGGCCACAAGGGAGTTAATTTTGCTGCATTGCGTTCTTGTTATTTTTGGCTTCTGGCCGGACATGCGGCTTTTGGCCGGACGTGCGGCTTTTGGCCGGACATGCGGCTTTTGGCCGGACGTGCGGCTTTTGGCCGGACGTGCGGCTTTTGGCCGGACATGCGGCTTTTGGCCGGACGTGCGGCTTTTGGCCGGACATGCGGCTTTTGGCCGGACATGCGGCTTTTGGCCGGACGTGCGGCTTTTGGCCGGACATGCGGCTTTTGGCCGGACGTGCGGCTTTTGGCCGGACGTGCGGCTTTTGGCCGGACATGCGGCTTTTGGCCGGACGTGCGGCTTTTGGCCGGACATGCGGCTTTTGGCCGGACATGCGGCTTTTGGCCGGACGTGCGGCTTTTGGCCGGACATGCGGCTTTTGGCCGGACGTGCGGCTTTTGGCCGGACGTGCGGCTTTTGGCCGGACGTGCGGCTTTTGGCCGGACGTGCGGCTTTTGGCCGGACATGCGGCTTTTGGCCGGACGTGCGGCTTTTGGCCGGACATGCGGCTTTTGGCCGGACGTGCGGCTTTTGGCCGGACATGCGGCTTTTGGCCGGACATGCGGCTTTTGGCCGGACGTGCGGCTTTTGGCCGGACATGCGGCTTTTGGCCGGACATGCGGCCCGAATTGGATTTTATGATGCACGCTGCTACAGACCGCTGTGACATACCTTTATTAGATTATCCACCTTTGATATAACTAAAAAAAAATATGCATACGTATGCATATGAATTTTTGCATACGTATGCATATATGCAGACGTATGCATATAAACGTATGCATACGTATGCATTTAAGTTGGATCCACACATAGCCCGTATAATTTGTTCTTCGTTTCTCATTCTTTTTTCTTTATTAATTAATTTTCATGTATTCTTGGTTTTACTTTGACATCTAAACAAAAAATTTAAAAATAGACGAACACCGAGACTTAAAATGGTTTTGGTATATAAATTTGTTAATCATTAGATCAAGAGAAACAACAAAAATATTTTGAGTTAGTTTAAACTTTATATTACTTTGAGTTTGATTGTTTGTTACTTTTTTCCAGTCTTTTAAAAAGATTCCACTATCTCCAGTTCTTTTGTACCCGAGAAAAGCAAGATTTAAACTAAAATCTTTGAGTTTCTGAAAACTTTCATGTCCTAAAATTATGTTTAAATTAAATATTTAATTTAACAAAAAATATACTTTATAAAATTTATTTTTGAAATTAAAAATTAAATTTGAATATTAAAAACTTCCGATCAAAGACCGCCAGCTGACAAAAAGAAAACAGTATTTACAAAAAACCAAAACGCTAAATACTGTTCCGCGGAGCTCCAAACTTCGCTATATTTTTGTGCTAATTTACTGAAAACTATAAAACAAAGTCATATATAATATTTCATGCTTACAGTTTTATGTTTATATCCAAGAAAAAGCTATATTTAAGCTATAATTCAGTTTTTTGAACTTTAGTATACTATTCCCTTTAACAGCAAAAAAAATTTTTTCAACGTTCAACTTAACTCGTTCCCGTGATGGCCTTTTCCCCCCCGTTACAACCGTGAAACCTTCGTACGACAAAGGTGACACCTTCGTCTCACGGTGGTAGTATTTTCGTATGACAAATGTCATACGTAAACCTTACCGCGGTAAATTTTACGCATGTCCTAGGTCGTACTTCTGTCATACATAATTTTTTGTGCGCGAATAGTGCTTAATGAGTGAGCAAATTGAAATGGTTAAAGCTGTACAGTAGCAATATGCAAATTTTTGCAACATGAAATATCCTACGTAATACACTGTATCCGTGAGAAAAAATTTGCATATTACTACCGTACAGCTTTAACCATTTTAATTTGCTCGCTCACTAGACATTATTCGCCCAAAAAAATTATGTATGACAGAAGTACGAGCTAATATGAAATTTTCACGGTTGTAACCAAGAGAAAGGCAATCAATTAAGCAATTTTACCCGACGGGATTAAGAGAATATAAAAGAATTTAAAAGATTAAGCAATTTTACCTGACGGATATTAATACCATTTTGATAAAACAAATAACAAGTGTCAAAAAAAACTTATGTTTTAAGTTTTGTCTAGTTCCAAAAATTCTTTAAAAAAATGATTTTTAACCTAGTTTTGCATGTTTTCAGAAATAAAATTTTTGTCCCATTTAGAAGTAAATTTTGCTTTGAAAAAATTCTCGCTGTGCTGAAAAATCAATATTTCTTTGCGAAACTATATCCGATTTTTACTGCGCTTTCCAATTGTCTTAAAAATCTAACCTCAAAGGGATTATTTAAAAAATTCTGGTCATCTATCGCAAAATGAGTGGTCTGCATTCAGTGCAGGTATGCGGCCAGCATTATAATTATTTAATCCAACCCTAATACGATGCTGGTTGTGTAAAAAGTTGTCTGGATGTGATGGAGCTTAAAAAATAAATATATTATCCACCTCTTCTGCTTACAGCTTCAAGCCAAGAGATATAAGCAAACAAAAATCTGAAATATTTTGGCTGCCTGCTGCCTTTGCCTAGATTTATAAACATGCTAAGAATCATTTACTTCCGATGAGCGACCACTTTTTCCTCTCTGTCGTGTTTGTTTGTTAAAATTACATAAAATTATGTCACACTTTTTAACGTTCCATCCTTAAAATAACTCTGTAAGGCGATCACGACTATTTAAGCCTCTCTTCCAAATCTTTGGATTATCCTTACAAATAATTTTGCCTATAATTAAAAAAATCTTTTATTTAAAACAACCACCTGTCATATGAGGAAGTCGGGCTTCTATCATGCCTTCACAATTCATATCGGAAACAATTTGTTGACAATTCAAAAAACTATTTTCATAGTCATAAAACCCATTTGTTGATTTTTTATAACACCTAAAAAACAAAAATATATATTGGATGGAATATACTTTTTCTAGCAACTATAATCAATAAAAATCTAAGGCATTGCTGAACCATTTGGAATATTTGTATTATCTCCAAAAAAGGATTGATTTATACTAAATATCTCTCTGTGCAGCAAAAATTTGCTTCGCTAAACATCTATATAGAAACCATACATGGGCACGGGGGGGAAGGGGTTGGGGGGGGGGTTAACCCCCCCCCCAATTCTGAGAAGTGGGGTTTAAGCCCCCCCCCACTCAAAAGTGTGGGGGAGAAAAGTTAACCCCCAATTTTGAAGAAAAGGAAGAGAGAAAAAAATGTCTTTAAAATGACTTCTAACTGCCTCCAAACTTAAGTTTTGAGGTCAAAATGAATGTTTTAAGCAATAAAAACCTCAAAAATGCTATAAAAAGGGCTTTTTGACCTAAAATTAGTGTTTTTAACCTATTTTCCCTTCAAAATCGAAAAACGATATGGGTAAAATGCACTCCAAAAAAAAACGATATGGGTATTTTGCGTTTCTCGGATTTTAACCCCCCCCCCCTAATTTGGGGTTTAACCCCCCCCACTCCGGACCAACTTGCCCATGTATGATAGAAACTAACCTTTAAGTATTGCCAAAATGGTGTTAAACCAGGTTTTAAAGGTGCGGTATACTAAATCATGGTGTATTTTTTTCGCTTGGTTTTTGGTATTAATCGATACGTCTGGTTTCACTGAGTGAAAAATGTAATATAAAAAAAAATAATTTTCAGCGGTTGTCTAGATATTATCGCTTCATTATTCCATCGATTTTTTTGCCGCTCAGCCAGCCAAATAACAGTAAATATGTACGCCCGATGAGATATTAAAAAAACGCCGGCCAATATTGAACTGAACTCAAAATACATTAAATCATTTATTCAAAATAAAACATTATAACTGGAATAAAATAAATAAAAAGACACAGAATTAGTATAATTAAAAATTTTGCATATTTTCATAACAAAATTTGCATATACAATATCTTAAATACAACCGCACCTTTAAAACCTGGTTTAACACCATTTTGGCAATACTAAAGGTTAGTTTCTATATAGATGTTTAGCGAAGCAAAATTTTGCTGCACAGAGAGATATTTAGTATAAATCAATCCTTTTTTCCAAATGGTTCAGCAATGCCCTAGATTTTTATTGATTATAGTTGCTAGAAAAAGTATATTGATTGCTACCAAAATCCATACGAAAAAAATGCACCGTGATTTATTATACCGCACCTTTAAGGGCTGGGAGTTAAAATCCTTCAAATATATTTTTAATACACTGTTTTTTTTATTTGGAAAAAATATAAGTAAAAATCGCCAATTTTTTGGCCAAAAAAAGTTTTGTGTTTTTAAAAATTTGTTTTGTGGGCAAAACATTTATTTTGAAAATATGCTTTTAAAATACGTCAATTTATCAAAAGTAATTTAGTATATACTTCTATATATGTACTTCTTAGTGTTAATATTTGTTTAGAATATTGTATTAATTAATATGTAATTTGTTTTTAAGCTTCATTGCCTTCTATTTTTTGATGTGGTTAAAGTCATTTAAAAGCATTGACCCCTTTTCTTCTACTATTTTGGAGTGGGTATGATTTAACCCGCATTTCAAATTTTTTAGATTGTAAAACGCAAGATTGGTTTCCGTGCTCATGAATGCATTGATTATCTCTGGTAGCGAAAAATAGTTGATATTCACGCTAAATGAGGTAAAAACGACAAGTTTTGTAAAAAAAAATGCAAAGTTCATATTCCAACCCAGCTTTGATATCCTAAATTTTTATTATTCAAGACACATGCTAATTTTTTAAACCAACTTTTTTAATTAAGGTACATATTTAAAATCAATTTGTTTATGAAAATAATAATTTAATAGATAACTGTAAAACCTTGGCCGCACAATATCAGTCTAACTGCAAAACTGAATGTTTCGATTAATATCAAAAAATAGAACAGTTTTTTTAAGTTCTGTAATGACCGCATTTTAAAATAGGGATTATAATCATAATCAAATAGTGATTAGCCCTTTCGGATTCTTTCCATTGCAAATTGGCAGAAGGTATTCCGCGCCAGCACTGTTTTCTGTTAAACTTACTTAGCGCTGTACTAAGTCTCAGCTCGTTCTGTCACCACGTTTAACACTGAGCAGCACTGGCGCAGAATACATTCTGCGGATTTGCCGTGGTTTTTGGACAAAGAAATCCAAAAGGGTTATATAATAATTATTTTTTACGTTATCCAACAATTTAGCAACAAAATTTTAATTGGAGAGATTAGATTCTTTTCTGCACATTTTGTTTAATTACTTTAAAATTAAAGCATTAGGGTATCTGACTTAATTTCGGCCAGGCCTTAATTTCGGCCACCAATTTAGAGTGTTAAAAAATTGGCTTATTTTTAAAACACAAAAGAACTAGCAAAAAAGTAACTGGATTAAGGTTGAATAAAGTGTTTTTGCAGAAGTTTTTTATTTTTGTTATTCTGCATAATCAACATTTTCATACAAAAAGTAAATTTTTTGTGATTTTCTTAATTTTTGCTTTGTGTTTAAACTGTATCAAATTTAGAACGAAGCACAATATAACCTTCAAATATCTTCTATTTAAGGTTCAAAGTTGTTAATTTTCATGTTTTGATATTTTCTTCAAAATCACTTTGCAACACTTTTAACTAACTGTGCATTTTAAGATTCCGTTAATTTTGGCCACCTTAAAATTTGGGTGAAAGAACCTGCCATTTTTTACTGTTTTTAAATAGCATCGTACTACCGTATTTATAAAGAATTTTTTTTGCTCGTTTGACTTTTTTTGACGTTTTTTAGGCCAAAAATAAAAATTCAAAAAAATACAGGTTATTAAAACTTGTTTTTTTAAAGTTTTGACATAATTATTTAAAGTTTTGCTAATAAGTATTAAAGTTTGCAAACGGGAAAAATTAAGTTATATGTACCAAAAACAATACCTAAGGATAAATTTGCAACCTTTAAAAATTTTTATTGTTCAGTTTGGCAATAGTTATAGCCAGTTTTTTCTAGATGGCCGAAGTTAATGGCTTGTGCCTTAATTTCGGCCACTCTAAAAAAATTTTAAACCTCCACTGATCTTTAAGTGTAACAAAAATTTTAAAATGTTGTACTGGAGTAAAAAAATAGCTATCGTTTGATTTTTAGACCAAATTTTGGGTCGATTGGAAAAACCAGAAAAAACGTATCCAAAAAAATAAAAAAGGTGACCGAAATTAAGTCAGTTACCCTACTTTAGTTTAAAATTTATAAAACAAATGTGTTTTCGTTAACATTAAACATCAAGTAAATTTAAGCACTTACTATAATAAAAATTTAACTCTGGCCACAACAATTTTCAGTAATATCACAGTTACAAATGTAGCTTCTCAATGTAAATCTTGCTATCACTCAAAGTAGAGCACTCCTATGAACTTTACTAGGTAACGATTTTACTTTTTTAATAGTTTTCTACAGTATGAATTTTTTAATTTCTATATAAATATACTAACCTTGAGTTTGAGTAATTAAGTGTACCATTGACTGTTGAGCAGAATTTTTCAACTGCACAAGGGCTACATGACGGAAGAGAACGTACAAGATTACAAAGCGCCATCGCTAATGCAGAAAATTGAAGTAAATCTTTGCAGTCAGAATGATTCATTTCATCCATATATATATTTGGAGTGATTACGCTGTTGTTAATACAATTACTTATATAATTTTCACATTTAGCGCCAAAGGAATCAATAGAATTGTTGTTGCAGAAACCAGAGCTGTACAGTGAAGCGTCTGCACACTTTTACAAAAGGTTTTTTGGGTCAGTAAAAACAAATTAGGTGCACAAAAAGTTTGTGCTTTAGCGACAAAAGTTAAGCTTTAAAGTTTTATCTCATTAACTAAGTGGAGGATTCGTACAAGTAGACTTTTGGCTATCAGTTGAAATGGTTAAAAAAATGTTTATTTGAGACGTAATTACTGCGGTCGATAGTGACAAAAACTGGTGCCAAAACGCTTTGTTATGGGTCCGGCACAAAAGAGTCCTGAAAAAAATCGCAGCTGGCACAAAAGAGTCCTGGCACAAAAGAGTCCCGGCACAAAAGAGTCCTGGAAAAAATGCGTTCATGTGCCCAAGCGCTGCGAGCGCTTAGATCGGCACAAAAGAGTCCTCGCATAAAACCAATTTTTCACAGCTAACATACAATGTTCCTGTCTTCCAGTTTTTTATTTGTTTTTTTTTTTAATTAACTTCTTAAAAGTTTGTGTGAGGAATTTCGAGAGTAAAAAATTAATATTTTCAAGTATTTTTATTATTTAGTTAATAAAACGCTTAAAGCTTTGTAAAAAGTTTGAAAAATAAGAAAAAAATCATTGTTGTATTTGGGTATAAATCATATAATGTCGAATTATTGTTTTTGCCATAATTGAGTGTATCAAACAAAATCATGTCTAAATAATGATTTTAGTTGGAATAAATTTTTTGTTCATTGTTAAAATATTACAAAAACACTTATCAAACAAGTGTTTTAATCGTAATTGTAAGGACGACCGCAGATGTCAGACGACAAGATGACCAGACCACTGGGACTTTTTGCGCACAACGCCATTGCGCACAACTATGTACACATTTAAAAAAAACAAAAAGACACAAAAAGACAGTCTCTCCGCCCATTTGGTGATTTTTAACCAAATAACGAGTGAAAAACAACCAAATATTGTTATATATATACCTCCGACCAATACAGATTCTATACTTTTTTACCAACTATTTAGTATTTTTTTAATTTAATTATTCTGTGTTTTTTAACTAAATATTTGGTTGATTTTTCCAAACTATTTAGTTGAACATAATGAATTAAGCGTATAATTTTATGAAAATTCCCCCAGGTTTTAAGTTGTCGTAAAAATATTAACGGTCTTTCAAATAAAAATTTTTAAATTTACAGAAACTTTTGAGATTCTTTTGAAGTCTAACGCAAACGTTATCACATACGAGACAATACATAGAAACGATCTTTAGCTACAAAAAATCACATTAAATAATCTGAGTAACTTTTCTCCAGCCCGCTAATGAATTGAAAACTGCAGCCCGGATTGAAAACTGTAATTATTGGAATAAACATTTGTTTTCCCAAAAAAAAACTAGCAACTTTAAAAAAAAATTTTTAGCTAAAAATCTTAACATTAACTGTTCGTCGTTACTTTGACAAAGAGACACAATCAGTATAAAATCAACGTGACTCCGACTTATTTTGTTTGGATTATTTGTGTGTTAAGATTTAAAAAAGTCACAGTTACGAGTATTTTACGACGCTTTTGACTCATTGTGTCACAGTAACGACGTGTTGAAATACGTCATAAGCTGGAAAACAGCTGAGGTGTGAACATTGTATGAGAGCTGTGAAAAATTGATTTTATGCCAGGACTCTTTTGTGCCGACCTCAGCGCTCGCAGCGCTTGGGCGCATGAACGCATTTTCTCCAGGACTCTTTTGTGCCGGGACTCTTTTGTGCCAGGACTCTTTTGTGCCAGCTGCGATTTTTTTTAGGACTCTTTTGTGCCGGGACTCTTTTGAACGTGAGCCCTTTGTTATTAGTAGGGATTAGAAACACACTTCAGTATGATGTTAACACAATTTTTTTTAAATATTTTTTGAAAATTAATATCAATAATTTCCCAAATTACAAAAAGCCAAAAAAGGCAAGTAAAAATTGTCCTTCAAAATAAAGATATGAGTTGCTTTTTTTATTGGGGTATGAAGCTGAAGAGGCTGCACATTTTTTTTTTAATTTTAATAAATCAAACAATTTAAATAATTTGGTGGAACTTTCCGTTCGATTATTATTAAAGGAGAAAAAATTATTATAAATTTGAATTTTGAATTTAGGCATTTGTGGCCAACTTACTTTTCACATTTTTTCAAGCGTGACGTGAAAAAAAGGTAAAAATATTTTTAAATTTTAAAAGTGGCATCGGAAAAAAATTATAAAAAAATGGAAGACAAATAAGAAGAAGAATATAATGATCCCAAAAAAGCGTCATTAAATTAATAATGGAAGACGGGAGAATAAAAGACAAACCTTATGTTTTGTTTCCTGTACTATTATAGTGTCTGCTTGTGTTTTGTTGGATAGCAATTTTAGCTCTGTGAGGCCTGTGTTTATTGTGAACTTGTGAAGCCTGATTTGTTTTGTTGTATTTATTATGTTATGGTATTGGCTGTTTGTGTTTGTTAAATACTTTTTGTGTTGTTTTGTTATGTTAAAGTGTTTGGTTTGTTGCTTTTTTGTGCTTAGTGTAAACTGTGTTCGTGACAAGACCATGTAGGTTTTATGTTATTACTGTTTGGGAGTAATTTGCCTGAATTTTGCATGTATCCAGTGTTGTGCGTGCTTTTTTGCATTTCAAAAACCTACGAAAAACTCATACTACTATACATCCAAACATACAAAAACAACGTATCTAACAGGTTTTAAACCACAACACTCTACATACGCAGCACTTCAAACACTCTACACCCACATAGCTGCAGGTTTTAACAAACAAAAATCACCATACCGCATACATAGTAGTCGTAGAATTTAACTTTTCCAAATCATCACACACTAAAAGAAAAACTCTCTAAACACAAGTACAATCCCATAATTCATAAACAACAACATAAAGGGCCTTAAAGAATACACCATATACAACAACTACAAATCCAAAGAAAAAACCATTAAAAAAGGAGTCCTACAAAGCTCCTATCTATTACCTACTTTCTTTAACATCTACACAGCAGACACTTGAACACCACCACCAAACGTATATATCATAACTTATGCAGACGACATCACAATATATCATCACATCCTAATAACCACATTGCACAACAACATTATAAAATGCAATACAAACATGAACAAACAGCAACCAACTCACTTTAAACGCAAGTAAAACAACAAATACACTTTTAATCCGACTTTAAAAGTACATACAACACAAACAACTCTCTCTACAAATAAACAACAAAACACTTATCAAAAATAAACACCAAAAATTTTAGGACACACTTTTGAGCCCAAGCTCATATTCAACACAAACATCGCAATTACACATAAAGCACCATGTCCTGTACATATTCTACTCACCTTGAATATATAACATGAAGTTTGAGTTTTGTCGCCAGTCCGCATTATTTTTGTTAGACTGTAATTTATGAGGAGTACAGCTAAATATAATTTAACCATAGGTAGGTCAATTTAAATTTTATAAGAACTAAATGTTATCAACTTCAATTTGAAATCGCATTTTACTTATTCTTCAAAGGAAAATTTTCAGAAGGTTTTATACGAAAAACGTGTATTATTATTTTATTTACAGGCCCAAACTACCTTGTAATAAGATTCAGCTGATAAATTTGACTGCACAGAACAATTGTTCAGTGGAACAGTAAAACAATCAAAAAATGTAAAATTAAAACTTGAATTTAAGCAGATTTTTAAACTATCTGTACATTTTTTCACTTTATAAATTGATGTAGCTTTAGTTAAATTGTTGAAATAATATCCTTCGTAATGAAAACAATTCAAACTAACATTCGAGCTCACTAATGTCGTTCCTGAAGATATGTTTGTATATTCTGATGTTTCTGGATAATTAGATGTTTTTGTGTGATTAGTGTGAGCAGTGGTCACAGAAACTATTGTTGCAAAAACGCTTGAAACTGAAGACGGCTCTTTAGAAGATTGTTCAGGAGTGGAAGGACCAAAAGGTTTTGAAACTGTTGTGTTTATGCTTGTAGTAGAGACAGTTGTTGAAATAGTAGTGATTTCTTAATTGGAAAAAATTGATGAATTTGCAGCTGACAACAAAAAAAACTTGTTAATAATTATACTATAACAATAAAGAACTTGTTTACGATTATTATACTTTTAAATTTTCAATGTATGTTATTATAAGAAAAGTACTATTTTTGATTAACGTATAAATTGGAGAAATATAATTGATTCTGTTGTAATTTTCTTGGACAAAAAACTAATAAAAAAAGATACATTGCGTTGAAAAAAACAAAACAGATTATTTAAATTATTGTGATGCATCTATAATGACAAAACCGAATAAGTTCACATACCTGGTAAGGTAGTAGAAACATTGGAATTGGACGTTGTTAAATTTTTTGACGATGAAAAAGAATATAAGGAGACCGTTGAAGACATTTGTTTAGTTGTATTAAAGTCAACTTTAGGTACCATCGTAGTGTACAAAGTATTTGTTGTTGAAGTAGAAGTTGTAAGACAGACAATAGAATTCAACAATAAGCTGCAACTGTCATTAATTAATTTTAAATCACAATTCTTTTTGAGGTATTCTAACGTTTGGTTACTCATAATTTTTTGAGAACAGTTTAGCATTTCTTCAGTGCAGGCGTCAAGTGTTAATTTTTCGCAGCTTGTGTTGCATAAACGGTGGCTCAGACAGGAATAATAAAATAAAGCTGCATAATATTTTAAATCAGGACATTGATAAGGCACATAGGCTGCAGTAAAACAGTCAAGAAAATTAGCATTTATTGAGCAAGAAAGACATATATGAGACGTGTTTTCATTACAAATCGCAAATTGATATGAGTTTAATGTGACGTTGTCAATTTCTTCTGTTTCCACACAATCTCCACAATAATCTGGATCGATTGCTGAGGGTTGTTTTTTCACTAAAACAGCATCAATAATAAATAATCTTAGAAGAATATTGTTCTTAATAAATTTAATATTTTGCTGATTTTTTTACTAGTTAGCAATTTTACTAGTTAGTTAGTTTTACTAGAGTAGAAATCCAGCTTTATAACATTTAGAATTTGAATTTGGTCTAACTTTATTAGAGATGCAGAGGCAAAAAATTGACAGAAGGGAGAAAAATGAGCAAAAATAAAAAGCAACAAAGATGCCAGACCCTTTGAAAAAAGATTACTTTTTTTTAAATCTGATTTGTTTCAGGTTTTTTAACTATTCCTTATTTAATACAAAGGAAATCCTATTATGGCAACGCCAAACAAATTGTGAGAATCCAAAATAAAACCTAAACCTAAAAGTATGGTTGAATTATATCTGGTTGACGTCAAAAATTAGTATGCTGACATAAGGGGACCAATTAAAATTGTGCGGTTATGACGTTTAAAAAACAAATAAGGACGCAGAATTTTTTTAATTCTACCTTTTTACAAAATATACAAAAATTAACCAACTTTAGTCCCTAACTTATTGGTAAGAGTAATTAGCCAATGTAAAGCCAGAATATCATGTTTTTGGGAAAATGAACATGGACATATTTATATTGGACAACGTTTTTTCACTAAAAGAAGGAATGACCTTTCTCCTCAACAGCAAAAGGGATTGGGCTAAATGAGATATCATTGCAAAGCTTACATTCCAAGGAATGTCATAAAAGGGTTGAATGTTTGAAAAAAATAAATAACAAGGACATATTTGTGCTGGATAACGCATTTTCACCAGAGGGGGGCCCTTTGCCTCAACTACAAAACGAATTGGGCTAAATGAGGTATCATTGCAAAGCTTACAGTCTGGGGAATGTCATAAATGGGTTAAAATTTAAAAAAATACATGGACATCTTTATGCTGGACAACATTTTTTTACCAAAGAGGTAAAATATAAAATATTTTTTCCTCCTCAAGCACAAAATGGGACATTATGGTAAACCTTATAGTCCAGGGAGCATCGCAAGGGAGTTGAAATTAATAAAAACTTATATGGACATCTTTATGCTGGACAACGCATTTTGATCAAAGTAGGAAGGACCCTTCTCCCCAACGACAAAACGGATTGGGCTAAATAAGATATCATTGCAAAGCTTACAGTCACGGGAATGTCATAGAAGGGTTGAATTTTGAAAAAAATATTAGTAAATGAATATAAAAAATATAGGAAAAGTTTTTTTTTGAAAACACGGGCTACTTGTTTATTAAAAAACTTAGTTGATAAAGAAATTATTCTGCTATCTTTAAAGACGATTCTAGCGTTCTGTATATTAAACCCAAGGCCGAACATCAAAACGTAAAAAATTCACTTTTTACTTACGCATGTATTTTGAGTTCAAATATAAAGGAAGGTAGACAAAAAAAGAGCTAAATGTTAAAAAAAGAAAAGCGCGAACGCCAGAAACGTTTTTTTTGCTTTTTTTGAGACCTTGCAGTAATAACAGTTTATATTTTCTAACCGTCCTACTTTTATATATTTTCTCAAATTAAAATTATTCTAAATATTTTTTCAAATTTAATTATTATGTATGATACTTTTTCGGAATTCACATAGGAATGACGTAAGATTCTGATCACAATCTGCTTGTATCCAGTTTGCATTGTCATCTACAGCCAAGCAGTGCATGTTTGGTTGAACTGAATGTATATCAAAAGAATTCGGAATAAATTTAATACAATCTAAAGTAATAATTTAAATCACATATAGTATAATCAGTAGTACAAAATATATAATTTTTAACGTTTATTTATTTATTTTGTCTAAAGACAGGAACATAAACTTCGCTCCCGTCTCATTTCACCCCTGACCTACTTCTCTTCCAGGAATTTTTTGCAAATTTATTATTTTTTGCTAGGGCCAACTTTATTCCTGGTTTATTTCGGCCCATTTAGAATTTATCGTAATAAGTATTTGTTTGATTTGTAGGTTTTGTTAAGGTTTAGGAAAAAATAAATTGTCCATCTTTAAGAGCTTCAGAAAAAATACGTTTACAAAATTTTTATCAAGCAAAGTGGCCGGGAGCGAAGTGGCTCAAGAGCGAAATGAGTAGAGAGTGAAGTGGCGAGAGCGAAGTGTCCCCAATTCAAGATAAATACATAGATTAAACTGAATGCAGAAAACTGCGTTTTAATCTAGTAAAAGAATGGCCAATAAAGGATTTTTATAAAACCTGGTGGATTTCCATTTGTATTTCGTGGCGGAATAGCACACTGAAAAATTTTATTCTACTAAAAAGGCATTTGAGCGATAATTTGGAAAGTTGAAATCTGATACAAAATTATAGGAACGTTGTGCCAAATAGAAAGTTGGCATTGAATTTTCTGAGATATTTGTAAATTATGACTGCTTAGATTTTATATTTTGGGTTCACAGTTTCAGTTTTTTTAAGTCTTCTCGGTTCCATGTTTCCTAAATTTCAGTTACTAAAACTGTATATTATATTATCAAGGAAAACAAAAAAAGTTTAAATTACTTTGAGTTTGATTGTCTGTTACCCTTTTCCAGTCTGTTAAAAAGTTGCTACTGTTTCCAGTACGTCTGTACCCAAGAAAAGCTAGATTTAAACTAAAATCTTCTAGTTTCTGTCTACTTCCATGTCCTAAAAATATGGTTAAATCAAAGATGTAAGACTGCGAAAAACACATGATTAAAAAACTAAACAAATATAAAACTGAATTTTTAAAGTTAGAATTAAAAATATAAAAACTCTCAGATTTCAACACCAGTTTTTAAATAATATGGTTGTACAAAAGCTCTTGCTGTTTAGCTTGCTAACAAGAAGTTCTGCGCTGCTGCTTACTCTGATTTAGCTAGTTATAAATGCTAATTTTAGAGCAAACGGTAGCAAAGTATTTACTTCTGCGATCGTAGTCAAGAAGTGGACAACTCAAAAGTGTCTTTTGACCAATTCAAATTTACCCCTTAAAAAACAAAAAAATGTCTTTTGGACAATTCAAATTTGCCCTTTGAACAGTCAAAAGAAAATTGAAATATTTCAATTAGCTTTTTGGACAGTTTTGGACATTTTGGATTGGACTCTCCTTTGGGCAGTGTTTAACGAAGCCAAAAAAGATCTTTGATTGTTTAAAAAACAATTTTGGCTTGTCCAAAAGTTTTTTGGATTGTCCTTTGGACGAAGTATGAACATGTTTAAAAATCTCCTTTGGAAATTATTCTTTGGACTTTTTACTTTTGGATTTTGTCCTTTGGACTTTGTCTTTTGGACACTTTGGAAGAAGTATGAACTGGGCTTTACCTGTGACTATTTCTTTTAGAACCAAAGCAATTCTGTAAACTAAGTTACGTTCCGCGTAGTTTTTATATAACTATGTTTTGCTTGATAAACTGATAAAATGAAAAATATATAAACAAAATCACCTGTCATATGAGGAAGTCTGGCTTCCACGATGCCTTCGCAATTCATATCGGCTACAATTTGTTGACAGTTTGAATAACTACTGTCATAATTATAAAAACCTTCTGTTGATTTGGTATAGCACCTAATAAACAAATGTATTCTTTAGATATTGTTATTTTGTTACATACTATAAAAAAAAATTTTTTTTAAAATTTTATCTAATTTTTTTATAAAACGTGGAAACCAGAACAGAATACTGAAAACTGAAAGGATATTTAAAAATAATAATTTGAAAAAAAAATTCTACTGGGTTTATTTAATTAGGCCAGGTTAATGTACAAGATTTTTTTCTTTTATCTATTGAAAAAACCGTTTATACCTTGAGTTTGCATAATGAGTTGTACCATTGACCGTCGAGCAGAATTCTTTAATTGCACAAGGGGTACATGATGGAAGAGATCGTACAAAGTTACACATAGCAGTCGCCAGTGCAGAAATTTCAATTGGATCTATGCAGTCAGAATGATTCATTTCAGCCATATATATATTTGGAGTGATTACGCTGTTGTTAATACAATTACTTATGTAATCTTCACATTTGGCGCCAAAGGAATCAATAGAATTGTTGTTGCAAAAACCAGAGCTGTACAGTGAAGCGTCTGCACACTTTTACAGAAGGTTTTTTGGGTCTGCTCAAAATAATGGATAAATAATTAAAAAAGCTAAAGTTCAGATGCTTTATCCAGTTTACAAACCAGAAAATTATAGTCAGTTTTTGTAAAACCGATTACATATATTAACATCTGCTTAGTATGTTGCGTAGAAACTACAACCGTAATACTTACCAGAAGTCTATTTCATAAAGACGTTTGTAAATTTTCATTTTAAAATCCCCGCCTAATTTTTTGTAAATTACATGATAAAGGATATACGACCCGGTAATATTGATCAGTCAGCGGAAAGAACAAAACTTGGACATCGACCGATCAGCGCAGAGTACTGAGCGGATACACTACCCCTATAGATAAAGTAGAAAAACCTTTATCGTGTATTTTACAAAAAATAGGCGGAGATTTGTAAAATCAGAATTTAAAAACATCTTTATGAAATAGGCATTTGAAATATTTATTGAATCCTCAAGCTTCACGCAAGTGAGATTGATTTATAGAAAATAATTTCGCAACTGTTGGCTCTCATTATTTCTTTTGTAGCAAAATTGAGAGCAAAATTACAGAGATTACTGCAGATTACGCAGTTCCAATAGGTAGCGCACTCACCTTATTCTGTTTATCTATTGAAGTAGGGGGGGTAGTAAGCATTAATGACAAATTCCCGGTTGGAAAGACATCGCAGAATTTTTTTTAATGACATCACACTAATTTTGGATGTGACTTTTTTATTTTAAACTGTTTCATTTAAAATTTTTTTAATTAACATTTGTAATGCAAAACTGGAATAATATATTTGCAAGTAAACTATAAGCGGATTATTTTATTGCGTGGTTTTCATTTTTCGTTTTACGCCAAAAACTCCAAAAATTGCGTGAAAGATGTTTGAAACACCGTCTAGACCCTTTTTTTGAAATCAATTGGGGAAGAATATTATATTTTATCAATAATGTGTGAGGATAGGGTATAGGAAAATTAAATTTGGTAAATTAAGTTAAGAAATGTAATTCTTTTTTAAGTTAAATTTTCTGTTAGAATTTAGGTATAAACTTAGGTATAGGACCCCACAGTCAGTAAAATAGTGTATATAAATATTAATTTTTATCTAGTGCTTTTATTTGTATAATAAACTATAATTTTTTTTAACAGTGCCGTGTTCCTTTTTAATGTGTAATTAATTAACATTTTATCATATATATTTCTTATTTTTAATACCGTTTTTAGTGTAATTTGTCATGCAATTTAAATATATGGTTATTAATAAGTTTTTGTAAAATCTATAAAATTTAAATGTAATATGTATTAAGTGTAATAGGATAGGCGGTTAAAGTTAAGATTAGGAAATTCTCCCCGAAGCTCCCTCAGGTTACTCCCCTAAAATCTCCCAGCGGCTGATGCGAGTTACGCTCGCGTGTTGCGGTGGAGAAGGAGACGTGCGCGCGGCAAAGATCAAAGAGGTTTCTTGGCACGCGTTTTGGCGGGAGTTGAGTTTTGCGTTCACGTCCGAACGCTGGGGCGAGTTTGCCCATCCTTAGTAAAAAAGGTTTGAAAAAAGGAGATATGCAAAATTCTAACTTTGGGAGTTAATCTGAGTTTTTAGAGTCGGTAACCTTTGAGCCTGAGTTTCCTAGAAGGGTAAAGTAGGGAACAAGGGTTGAGGGAACGATTGGATTGATCGATAGATCAATTCAATCGGTCGGCCTCAAGAAGGGACTTTGAGGAAAAAAAAAATCAGTTAGTTGGGAAATTGAGCTCCGTTCCAGTCGGTGTAGTTCTACTCCGACTCTCTCAAAATTTCCCCGTCATCCGTTTTCGTCCCCAGGACCGCCGTTCTTATATTTTTGTATTTTTTTATTTTTGTGTATCTTCTGTGTTGCCCTGCTGTGTATGTTCGTGTGTGATCCCTTAATTTTTGTTACTACTGTCAACAATAACTCCGTGTCTTTTAAAATAAAACTATAAAACCGGCCTCGCTTCCAACACACGCCCAAGTTTGTATATGCACTTTTCTGCAAAATATGTTTTTTTATTTATTACTTTTTATACATCAAACGATTAAGCACAACAAATTACATATACTTTTAAAATTTTAGGATAATTGGTTAAGGTTTGACCGAGTTATTCAAATTTTAATTAAAAACTACAAAATGAACGATCCGGCCATAATACCGGCGGCCTACGGCCGCCGGAATTAGTAAATACACCGTCAAAAATACACCGTTAAATACAAATTTACCTTAATAAAGTTTTGCTTGATTTTGGTTTCGCTTAGGCTTAGATTCTAAGTTTTTAGAAACAAAGCAGTTACTAAAAGTTTATCATGGTAAAACTTTGCTTGATTTTAGGTTTTTGCTTAGGCTTAGGAATAAAAGTTATTATACAAACTACAAAGTATCGTTTAACACAAATTTTTGTATTCATATTAAAGTGTTTTTTCTTAAAAAAAATAAAATAATGCCACAAAAATTAAAATAATTATGTCATAAATAATTCATAAAAAATATAAAAATTTATTATGATTTCGGCAAATAAATATAGGGGTGCGAATATACAGATACGACAATAAAATTGGCATTTCGTAACAGCGCATTTTCTTTATCGTGGGTGGCGCGGGAGCGCCACGGGGCGATTTAGCCCCGTGGCGCCGCGCCAACCATTATTAGAGAACGTGGGTAAATTTTGAAATTCAGAACCTTCTTCTTCTTCTTCTTCTTATTATTATTATTCCTACGCTCCATCTTTAAAAGCGATATTCCTCATTCGTTACTGATTGATCAAAAATAAACATGGGCTCATTAGAAAGAAGAAGGAATTACGCAACTTTCTTAGGAAGCACTTTTTTCATTCAGATCCTTGTTATCGATTTATTGATTAAAATAAAAAATTTGAAAAATACACAAATAAAAACTCCCAACCGCACAATAACAGCCTTTTGGCAACAATAAGGATTGTACAGAGCAGACAACCAACATCCCCTCATAGAAACCGCAAAAAAAAGCAGACCGCTTTTAATTGGTGGCAGAAACGGAACCAGTTCCCAGCGCCATCTGCTTCAACCGCGCGGAAAACGGCGAAAACAACAGAGTACTTTTTTTAATTCTTGCATTACTGATGACAAAATTAATTCAAATTTTTATTTATTAAGAAATAAAAATAAGCGCCGGTGGCGCGAGAGCGCCACGCGCCGGTAATCATCGATGGTGCGGGGTGCCATACTGCAATTTAACCCACGGCACCGCCCCAACTATAATTAGAGAACGCGAGTAAATTTTGTAATTCATGTTCATCATCTTCTTATTATTTGGCGCACGGTGTCGCGCCAACTATATTTAGAGAACGTAGGTAAACTTTGTCTGGAGCGCATTGCACCGCACTAACTATAATTAAACAACGTGGGTAAATTTTGTAATTTAAATTCATCTTCTTCTTATTGTTTAAAAAAGTATATCTCGGCAACAGAATGATTTTAAACATATGTCATTTCGCAGCTAAAACTATAGTTTATTAGGCTATTCTTTAATTTAATTCAAAAAAAAGTGGTAGACTAGCCTTGAAAAATGCTCTAAAAATAAAGCAGGAAAAAGGGGCGATTTTTCCCCGGGCGTATGCTTAGACAGAAAAGATGTGGACTAGGCTGAGATGGACATTATGTGGACTATAGGAAATTTGCATTTGGTTTGGCCAGCTGGGGTGGGTCCACTAAACGCGTGCTGACTAGGTGCTATCTTTGCACGTTGTTTAAAACTCTTGTTAATGTTTTAATTTCTGGGTTTTTTCTTGAGAAAACTTATAGGACTCTTTTTTAGATAGAATAAATTAATATTAAAAAGTTTTATGCATATTTGTTTGAAATAAAATTTAATAAAGCCTTAAACCGTAGTTAAGAGTTTTGCTAACCCGTAATTAGGGCTTATTGCTTTGATAGTTTTCATATACAACAAATATGTATGAAAATAATAAAATATCAATTTGTGCCATGTAAACAAAAAGTTCTGTTAGATTTTTCGAGAAAAAAACCCAGAAATTAAAACATTAACAAGACTTCTAAACAACGTGTTAAGATAGCACGTAGTCAGCACGCGTTTAGTGGACCCGCCCCTGCTCACTAAATAAAAATTTCTACCATATGATAATGATTTGTTTATACATTGATTTAATCACACAGCATTGTTGCATGTTGTTTAGTTTGATGAAATGTCAATTTAAAAAATCATACTCACAGCAATCTTTGACAAGCGCGAAATCGCCACTTTTTCAAATTTATAGTTGTGTTTTACAGAAACAAATATAACCTTCTAGTTGAAAATGTGGCTTTTTCGCGCTTGTCAAAGATTGCTGTGAGTATGATTTTTTAAATTGACATTTCATCAAACTAAAAAACGTGCAACAATGCTCTGTGATTAAATCAATGTATTAACAAATCATTATTATATGAGTAAAATTTTATATTTTTAGAGTGAGCAGCTGGCCAAACCAAATCAGCATATTTCCTCCTATAGTCCACATAATGTCCATCTCAGCCTAGTCCAAATCTTTTCTGTCTAAACATACGCCCGGGGAAAAATCGCCCCTTTTTCCTGCTTTATTTTTAGAGCATTTTTCAAGGCTAGTTTAAATGAAAATGTAAAAAGTGACAATTGTGCGATTTTGGAAGTTTATTTTGTTTGTCTAATTAAAAATACAATCAAAAAATCTGTTAACCTATGAATTTTATTCGTAAAAAACGGATTATTTGCAAAAAAAAAACACGCATAAACAAAGTAATTAAAAAAACTTGATAAAAGTAAATTTTAGTTTTAAAATTCATATGTTTTATGTGTTTCAATAGCAAATTTGTTAAAATAAGTAAAAAAATAGCTCTTAAGTCTCCTTGAATGTGTTTATAGGCAAAATTACTATCTAACGTTATTTGAAAACAAAGCGCCGCAAAGCTCTAGTCCTATTTTCTGTGTCTTCTACCGAAAATCTGCCTTTTCTTCCCTTGCTCTTTCTTTCTTTCTCCCTTTGCTCCTTGCCCTTTCTCCCCCTTCCAGCCCCTTTCTCTCCCTCTCTTTAAACTAACCCCGCTTGCCCCACCCCCGCGCCAGCTAAACAATCTCATGCCAAGACAGCAAAAAAACAGACACTCTTTTTACACAAAAAAGGCAAAATCACGACAAGGACCAAAAGAAAAAAGAACGCCAAAGCGCCAACCTTCTGCTGTTTCCCTAACATTTTGAAAGTATTTTGGTTAAATTAAAAAACAATCAAAAAAAAGAACCGAGATATTCATAAAAACAAATCTGCAAAAAAAAACACGCAAAACAAAGAATAAAAAAACGAGAGAGCAATTTTAGTTAAAATCAATGTTATGTCAATAGCAAATTTGAAAAAAGAAAAAAAAAGCCTTAAGCTCCTGAAGTTTATACGGCAAAATACATCAACGATTGAAAAACAGACGGAAGCCAACCCTTCGCCCTACACCAAAAGAGACCCTCCCCCCCCCCACCCCCCCTCCCCACCCCCCCCCAACAAAACAACACACAAGACCAAAAACGCCCCCCGGGACCCTACCAATATATTTGAGAAATCATTAGAAAAAAGAATATCGATTTTATGATTTGTGTATTAAAATAAAACGTGTTGGATGAGCGCCGTCAAATCTGCTGCCAAACTGCCGCCAAACCGCCGCCAAACTGCCGCCATTTAGGACTCTCTAAAAAGTGATTGCAGATTTGAACTGCAATAAATGTTGCAAATCGGAAAATGCAATATTTATTGCATGACCTTTAATTTTTTTGCAGTATTTTGCTGGATTTTGCACAAAGTGCAAAATCTTTCCAAGTAAAAAAAATTGCAATATTTTTGCAGTAGAGTGGAGACATAACAAAAATTACAGAATCCGCTAATTCATTGCACAAAATACAATAATGATAACATTTGCCCCCTGATAACATTGCAGTGTCTGCAAAAAAAATTGGAAACTGTGCAATTTTATTTATACATACGCAAAAATATTGAAATATAACCGCGATTGCCTGATGTTTTATTTACAGAATAGTTATTTGCATCGTTTTTTGCAAAAGTGGATAACAGTTATTTTAAACTTCAGAAAAAGATTAAAATATAAAAATGTCACAGAAATCAAACATCAGTTTTAGTGGAAATATTAGTGGAAGGCATAGAAAAAAATTTAGCCGTAGATGACTTTTTATTTCCCAGCTTACTCGATATTCCTGAAATTCAGGATAACATACGAACTTATGCGCTTGAAATGCTAGAAAAATTTGGGGAGGATACCAAATGGAATCGCAACTGCTGCCTTGCGGATTCAAAAACACAGAGAAGTCGATGATCTCAGAATTTTGAAAGACGTACGATATCCACCTGAGTTTGTGGATGCCCCAGTTATAGAAGCAACCGTCAAACAGAAGCGGTGGGCCATCGGATCCATTTTTAATGAATTAATTTTTTTAACGGCCATCATTTTTAATGAACATATTTCAAAAAGTAGAGAATGGTTTGTTTAAATTTGTGTTTGTTAAGCTTATTCTGTGCTTATACACAATTTCAATGATACAAAATGA
The DNA here is from genome assembly GCA_030248175.1 of Microlaimidae sp. YZB2_3. NCBI lineage: Eukaryota > Metazoa > Nematoda > Chromadorea > Desmodorida > Microlaimidae > Microlaimidae sp. YZB2_3. The sequence goes on from JASAMX010034372.1 coordinate 42,923, forward strand.
GGCCATGGTACTTAGGACCATTTGACTGAAAACATAAATTTCACAGCGGAGACAAAAAACTTGATATTTTGCCATAGAACTTTCGTCAGGGATTCAGAAAAATCTATAATGTTTGGTCGAAAAATTTATATTTGTTAAGTAGTCACCAAGAAACTTGTATAATAAAAAACACCGATAATTGTTACGGGAAAAATCGAAGATTTTATGCGAGACGCCCGGCAGCGCCTCGATCACAACGCTTGATTTTTTTTTATTCTGGAGAATAAAAAAAATAAAAAGAGCCGTAAAAAATAAAACAAGCATTGTGGTCGAAGCGCCGCACCGCAGGGTGTATCCCGGATTTCTTCATCAATCCTTAATTCAAAGCAATGAAAATTAAACACAGTGTTTCTTACGCATCTAGAGTGCATATTGTGTAAAAAAAATCGAAGTAACTGCTCGTATAATCATGAATTATCAGTGTTTTTTACGATACAAGTTCTTCGCTGATTACTGAAACAATATAAATTTTTCTCCCAAATATCATAGTTTTTTTTTAAATCGCTGACAAATGTTTTATGGTAAAATATTAAGTTTTGTGTTTGCGTCAAAATTCATATTTTCACTCAGATGGTCCTAAGCACCATGGCTTCATTTTGTATTGTTGAAATTGTGTATTCTTCTTCATTGTTGGACTGGTTATGTGTGAAAACCAAATATTAGACTGTTGAGTATATGTTTATAATTATAAACAGGTACAGGACAAGCGGGTATTCAAAAATTTTTAGTTTTTTTAAATGAATGTGTATCTCAAGAATTTACAACTGAGAAGAATATGACACTCTTGTGTTTTCCTCAGCTTTGTTGGTGTTGAGAACTGGGGATAGGAAGTTCTACATTCATTTTATGGTGGGTCACGGTGTACATGCCAAATATAAATGGTTAAAATATAGGATATTCACCCCTTCTAACCAGTCAAACGCTTGAATACTCTAAAGTGAAGATTGGTGAACAACGCTTGGAATTCTTATCTGTCACAATGTTTATCATATTCAATTTAGCCGTTCACCATTTTCCCAATGTTCACTTTAGAGCGTTCAAGTTTTGGGTTGGTGAGAAAGGCTTAACATAAACAGGAGGTTGAGGTTCCTACCCCCACTTTAATACTCTCATATGCATCTAAAGAAAATACAGTAGTATCAAATTCCTTTCTGCTATATATTATTGTTGGTTGTGAATAACTAAAGCTATGTATGAGGCGAAGCCACTCTTACTGTGACTAACGTAAACACACATCACACAGACCTAAACAAAACTACCTCGCAAGGTCGTAGTTACAACCCCCATAACCCCCCTCCTTTTAGACTGGCGGAGATAAAAATTTGGGGGTTTTAAGAGATCAATTTTAAAAAAATTTCTCGCGCTTCGCTGCGCTCGACATTTATATACCTTTTTACAGCTTTTAAGTGATGTTCTAATGAATTTCAAAGACAATTTTTGAAATTTTTTTAGGCTGTCGCACGATTTTTAATGTTATACTTTTTGAAACCCAAAATTTTTCAAGTTTAACTTAAACAAATAATGCAAATAACAACAAAAAGAATCCCTTAGCGCAAAGCACAAAAAATTTACCCTTTTTAATGTCTTTTTTATGGTATTTTGAAAATTTGGAATACAACCCTCTGCAACCCCCCTATCGAAAAATTTGTATGGAGTGCAACCCCCCCTTTCTGAAATCCTGACTACGCCCTTGCAGCCTCAGCCTGGTGTAACTCAAGTGTAAAGGTAACACAGTTTTTTATGGTAGTTAGCTTTCAATAATTCTCGTTTATTGATCAATAAAAGGCATCCTTGGGTTTATGTACATGTGATAGAAGGAAATGAAAATCAATGGTACATAATATGCAATATTCGTATAATAGCAACAGTATATTATAAAGGAGAATATGACACTCTAAACTTTAAATTTATGCGTTTTCAGTGACTGTAAAGGGCAGAAATTTATACACGTGCTTAGGTTAATTAGGGTCACGACTGGGCATAATACAGAATACAAAAGGCGGGCATAAACTGGGCATTTTCTACCCCCTTAGTAAAACGCCCACAAAATTGTTTTAGAACTGAGCGTTAAATTCTTCTCTATTAATTACTCTTAATGGCAAAGGTCGATAAACAAGGGTGTGGAACTCCAAAGTAAAAAGTACAAAACAATTATCACAGGTGTTTCAAACCCTTTGAAATACCCTGGGATATTTGTTTAGTCATTTTTTCTTTGAACTGCCCTACCCATTTTTATTCACCTTAAACCGGGAAGCATTAATTATGTGTCGTGCTCCACGGTAAATTTGTAAAAATTGGGCAAAAATAGTTGTTTTTTTTCGATTTTCTCATTATGTGTGTTGTCGTGCAAATATGTTTACAGATTCGAACTCAGCGAGATCCACTCTATCAAAACCCCCCGGTTGTGCCGTGATTTGCCCAGTATCTTTGATGTGCTATTTTCCTCCACGGCTCGAAAACTCCAGAAATTTGATGGTCCCCTCCGGCACGGCAAATCTGAATCCAGAGTTTTCGAGCCGTGGAAGAAAATAGCACATCAAAGATACTGGGCGAATCACGGCACAACCGGGAGACTGATAGAGCGGATCTAGCTGTGTTCGAATCTGTTATTATATTTTGCACGACAAAACACACATCATGAGAAAATCGTAAAAAAACTATTTTGCCCTATTTTCCGAATTTGCCGTGGAGCCGGGCACATAATTGAAGGCGACCTAAATAGTGATTATACATTTTCTGGAATCCATAAATGCTCACATATTTACTGTTTGTTAATAAATAAAATTCTTTCTGCTGCAACTGATACAAAAGTTCATGTATAGATCTATATTTACAAATGTAATAGCAATAATATAATTTTGGCCACAGAGAAACTAAGGTTCTTTCACTGGATTATATGTTTTGTAAAGCTAGATTTTTTTGTTTGAAGAAAAGTGTGATTGCTTTGACATCAATATACAAGAAAATTTCTGCGTTTTTACCGGTTTTCTATCATCATTCACTCAATTATCATCTTTCCCGCTTACAATACTGCAATAATAACTACAAAAAAACTGCAAAATATATTAGAAATTCTGCAAAAGAATTGCAAACATTGAAAAAAATTTTTAGTTAGACTGCAGAAGAATGTGCAAGAAATATTAAACCACTTGCAATAAAATTGCAGGCTTTGCAAAAAAATTGCACGCACAAGACTGCAATATGTATGCAATAAATATTGCAATTCTAGTACTGCAACAAAAATTGCAGATCATGCAATTAATTCCGCTAGCCACCAGAACGCAATAATTATTGCTTAATATTGCACGAAAAAGTGCAATCACTTCTAAGAGAGTAATGCGAGAAACAAATTTACAGCGTTAATGCACTTGCTATAACATTCAGAATTTTTATATTTGGAACATTCAGAACATTATTTTCCCACTGTTTTCGTAATGAGCCGTTTTATTTATGAATGTCATATCAATATATGTTTTTCGAGACGCTTTAATTAGAAAGCATCACAAAAACCGTTGTAAATCACTAATTTGGTACAAGTCAAATACGTGTTTCAATTATCCTTTTGACTGATATAAAAGTTAAAAAGACACATTTAAGACAACTTTGTACCCTAAATCGAACACGAAAACCTGATTTTTGGAATGATTTTTGGAATTCAAATTTTCGCTAAAGAGTTATGAGCCCATTTAAGCGGAAAATTGTTTTTGGTATGTACAATTTTTGCTGTCATGAAAAAAATTTGGTTAAGCAAAAAAATAAAATAAAAATTATATTTTAACGTTGCTAAAAATCTGAAAAATCTAAAGATATCTAAAAAACAAATGTGATGGTCCCATAGACCACCAAAAACATGGACAAAAAGTTTCTATTTGGTTTTAAAAGATAATTTAAACTTAGTTTTGCTAATTTAAGTTTTCCTAAGGAAAACATAAAAATCAAGCTAAATTGTGTTTTAACATACTTTTATTTGATTTTGTGTTTTTCAATAATTCCTAGTTTTTTTCACTTTTTAACACGTTTTTAGCTGCTTGTCATAGAAAATTGGTAAGGGCTAGAAAAAACTTTAACCATATGTAGAGCCGTAAAAATCTTGAAAATAAAAAAAATACACTTTTAAGTTTTACACTGCCAGCATATGGGCTTGGAATCCTTCCAAATTTCAAATGCGTCATTTTTGACAGTTTATTGTAAGCTTAATATAAGGTTTTTTTACACAAACGATATGTGATATTCGCCATATGTGATAAATTTTACATTTTTGATGGTTTTGAAAAAAAAATTGGAAAAAAATTTTCAGCATTCGTGTTTGGCTCCCCACCCTAGCCCCCGGGGGGTCAACCCCCAAAACAATTTTTAGGTCAAAATAAGGAATAAAAATTGGCGGACATTTAAAATATAACAATATGATCTCAATATCGTACACACTTCGAGCAGGAAATAAAACAAAGTAAATACAGTAATTCGGACAGTGTATTAGCGTGGCAAAAATTCGCGAAAACCGTTCGCATTCAACATTCGCGAAAACCGTTCGCATTCATTATAAAAAAAATTTGAGAGAGCCGATTTCGCTCAAACTTTCAGAAAAATATGTTTTAACAGCATACCAAACGGCTTTTCTTATCTCGTACTAATAAAAAAGTTTTGTCTTGTTTGAGACCAGGTTTTTTACTGCATCGGCTGTAGTGATGACGTCATCAAAAAACATTTTTTCCTAACCTTTTTAACAGATAGCCAAGAGTCTAAGCTATGCTCCCGTGTCTCGCACATATTCTAACATCCGTTATGGAGATATGACCTTTAAAAGTTCGAGTTTCGTCGCAAGTCCGCATCATTTTTGTATAGATTATAGTCAATAGCAAACAACAATATTATGTAATGTCAAGAATGCATAAATTTAAGAGGATGTCCGACCGTGTGTTAAAAATTTGTACTAATTTATATATTAAACATTTCACAGTACAATAGATTTTTTATTGGATAAAAAATCTAATTCGACTTGTATTTGTCGAAATCAACTGGTTTGTCAAATAATCTATTTTTAATTTGTCAAATACCCACGCTTTTTCTTGAATTTCAACGTAATGCAAATGTAAATTTCTTAGATGAGATTTTTTCCAAGAAATATTGCCGAATATTCTACGTGTTTTTAATAAATTCAGCTTATAAAATATATCAAATATTAAAACCTGAAATATTGCAAATTATTTGATTTTATTTTACTATGTTATGTGAAAAAATTTCATAAAATTATTTGCGTTTAAAAGTTTGTCAAATCTCCATTAAAACACACGTGTTTTTTGCACACTTTATTCCATTAGGGCTATTTTTACTAAAATAAAGGTTGTTTGGAGCGTTTGTGAGATTTATGGTTCCGAGCAATCTCCCAACAAAAAGGGTGAATCTCCCAACTGTGGAATCTCCCAACTGTTTGTGGAAAGTCCCAACAGAATCAAAAAATACGTTTGCAACAAACACCATTTTATTTTTTAGTCAAATAAAACTATAATTAATAAAAATATAGCATTAAATTCTTTATTCATAAAACTGAGTACCTAAGCCTAAGCAAAACCTAAAAATCAAGCAAAATTGTATTATGGTAAATTTGTATTTAATGATGCTTTTTAAACTGGAGAGTAAAAACTTTATTTTTTTTCCTAAGCCTAAGCAAAACCCAAAAATCAAAAAAATTCTCATTGGGGTGGAAACTTGCATTTTTGAAAGTACGTTTACAAAATTGCATAATTCCATTTATTATTCATTTAATGCATTTATTTATTTTCGGTTGTTTAAAATTATCGTGTTTAACACCGGTTTTGCAAACGTATTTCTAATATTTGAACTGTTGGGAGATTCATCGATTAGTTGGGACTTTCCACGTTGGGACTTTCCTCAGTTGGGACTTTGCCCGATACCAGATTTATAGCGCAGTGTTTTAAATTTATTAAAAATTGCGTCGAAATTTATGAACTTCTTTGTATATGGACGAAAAAAAATTCCATTTTTTAGTAAATTTAAACTGTGGATTTCAAGAGAATTAATAATAAAAATTTTGATGATAACATTTTTTGCGGGTGTTCGGCTTCTGAATATAGCCATGTAACTTCTGAAAACTAGCCGTTTTCAAGATATTAAAATTTTAGATTTAGTTTTGGCTTAGGCTTAAGGCTGGTTCATACTTATGACAAAACGTTCTTTGAACAAAGTCCAAAAGACTTTTGTCCTTTGGAATTTTTCCAAAGGACCAACAGAGCGTCAAAACGTCCTTCGGACTTTTTCCTTTAGGCTTTGTCCAAAATACAAAATCCAAGGGACAAATTGTTCATACTTTTTCGCTATGGACTTTTCCCTTTAGACGACAAATTTCAAGTAGCATTCATACCTCTTCCAAAGGAAAAAGTCCAAAGGACGTTTTGGCTTGTCTGAAGGCCGACTTGGATTTTCTAAAATTGTCCTTCGGACTTTGTCCAAAGGACGTTTTGCATTAAGTATGAACCAGCCTTTAGGGGTTAGATTTAGAATTATGCTAATATCTAAAAATGGCTTGTTTAAGCAAATTTTTAAGATTTTTTTTTTGAAATTGACACACCAAAAAAGGATCATAATCATCATTAAATTGCTTCAAACTTTAGCTTTAACATAAACTTTAGCAGTCCTCAATTAAAATTTGATTTTCCAAAAATGAATTTTTATGTCTATAAAAGTGGAAGTTTATGACTTACGACTAACAATTTGCAATATAATAAAAAAAAGTGCGCCGAGGTGTATAGACTTTTAAACATTACAAAAACCTATACATACAGAAGCTAATGATAAAAAGTGAAACCTATAATTATAAATTGCAAAAAATCGATTTTGCATGGAGTTTTTGGATTTCCACTTTAAACCGTTGGTTTCCGCCAGTTTTCATTATGATTTTCGAAATTAACATTAAAAATAGGTACATATTAATTAATAAAACTTAAATTTTTTTAGATCACCTGTAATAAAGTTATACCGAAATTTTCGTCCAAAAGTTTGCAGTTGCAAACATCAAGTTAACTTGTGAAATAATCCAAACATTAGAATTAAAAAAGCGGAAAATATTCGACGCAGTTTATTTGGAAAAACTCGTGTAGATTATTCCACGGGCTGCAAGAGTTTTTTTACATGATGAAAAATCTACGTTGTGAATTAATCAGCATATACAACAAATGTTTAACACACAGGCGGGCATTTTCTTAGTATTTTTATTTGCATTGAATGCCAATCTTTATTTATAATTATTTTCCTTTTTTTTGTCCTAAATAATTTAATTTTTTAACCTAAGCAATCTAACAAAATATTATTTTCTGTTATGATATTTCTTTTCCAGTTTAACTCAACAAATTCCCATTGGAAGATGACGGGCTTTAACTAAAAAGATACTTCACTCCAATGCTGGAGAAACAAAAAAAAAAGGCTGCTTTAAAGTAGTCTGTACTGTGTATAGCAAATCCAAACATTGTGTTTTACCAAAGATGGATAATACGATCATACAGGACAAAGGTGTGACACTCATGTTTAACAAACGCGGCCATGCAAAAGACAACCAGCGGATGGACGGGTGTCATCGTGACGGACGGGTGCCATCGTGACGGACGGGTGTCATCGTGATGGACGTGTGTCATCGTGACGGACGGGTGTCACGATAATCATTTTGCAAACCATGTTTCTAAATATATTTAATCTTCTTGGCTGGCTTCCGAACACTTAGCTCAGCATTCTCAATAAAGTAATATACATGTAGCGCATAAATAAAAAGAATAAAATACTTACATATGTAAGTCACTTAGTTTTAAAGAAATATAGTTGGACGACATAAGAATTTTTTTTTAAAGCATCTTTTAAGGTTTTAATGGGTTTTCTTTCTACATATCTTCAGGTGTTATTTTGAGTACCGAGGGGAGGGGGATAAATGTTTACTGGTTGTATTTAACGGCATAGAAATAAAGTCGGATCTTTCTTCCTTTTCTTTAAAAAAATAATAAAGTGGCATATAAAAATATCTGGGAAACCATAAAAAATGACAAAAGATTATGGAATAAACTGTTAAAAATCCTTGAATGTTTTATATTTTACAAAACAAAGAATTGTAAAGAATGCAACAAATGCATATTTAGTATTTTTTGTTTTAAAATAAAAAATACTCGTACAGTAGACTAGTTCTGAATAAGCGTCTTTTACTGTACGAGAGAGGGTACAAAAAGAAAAAATAAAATTTGAAAAAAATCTTAATTTTCTTAGTTTTTTAAGTTTAAACCTATACTTCATAAAGATTGCTACACGATGATATGTTTCACTACGTTGAAGTGCTTTAACATATCAGTTTGTGCTAAATAAGTTTTGGTTTTTTAATTAAACGTCACAATAGTTAGAAAAATAGTATTTTTGTGAACAATGATTTTGAATTAGTAAAAATAAAGTTGAAATTTGTGCTTTGAAACTAATTTTAAACCTACATTGGTTTTTTTAATGTTTTGTTTGTAAAACTATTCAAAATTTAAAAATTAATTTTTAAAAGTCCATTCCAAACTTTTAACTTAAAGGAGCACTGTAAAATAAATTAAAAACGCCAACGACGCCTTTAACAAAACACGCCTAACTTGATTACCACAAGACACAAAAGACCAGAAAACCGCGGGCAAAACCTTTTTGTGTAATTGAAACATTAAAAAACTGAACCAAGCGCGCCAGCAGCGCCGTACCTACGAAGCGGCAAAAAACTAAAAATCCTCAAAAACTGCTTTTGCTTTTGTAATATATTTGAAAAAATGAAGAGAAGGGTTGAGATTTTGATCCAATATATATTTGAAATATTTTAAACTGTAAAATGTACAAGTCGCTTGCTGTTTCTCAATTTTACCCCTACATATGATTGGCGCTAGTAGTTATTGTACCCTCTCTCGTACAGTCGTACAGTAAAAGACGCTTATTCAGAACTAGTCTATACAACTGAACACAAACTAATAAACCTTAATAAAAACTACCGCAGATTTGACGGCATGACGCAAAATAAAGTTTATTTACATTTTTTAAAAAAATTTCGCAAAACACCAAAGAAAATTTTAAACTGAAATGAAAATTTTTTTGTTCCTGATTGTTTTTTAAAGAAATAGTCCTTTTAAGTAATTGTGGGCGTATTTTTTAATTTATTTTATGACAAATTAATATAAATGTTTCTTCTTAGTTTGTTTTCGCGGTTTTTTTATATTAAAAGGGGCTAAATTTGCCCTTTTTTAAATTGGTAAATGTGTCAATATGATTTGTAATTGGTTAAATGTGTCAACATTGCATAATTTATTTGTGTTATTTATTTTTGTTTTCACGCAGCATCTGTTGTGTATCTTGTCGGTCGCTTATTCAAGTTTTAAAAAAGTTATCATATTAAACTGTAAAAGTTTTTGAAAATCAGCCAGCAAGACAAAATATCTTTAGGAAACATGGTTTTCAAATCATTTATCGTGATACCCGTCCGTCCGCTGGTTGTCTTTCGCATGGCTTCGTTTGTTAAACACGAGTGTCACACCTTTGTCCCGGATGATCGCATTATCCACCTTTGATTTTACTTAAAAAGTTAAATTGATGTAGAACACTGGACATTTTTCAATTAAACACCATTGCATAAAAATTTATCATGGTAATTTTCAGCTTCATTTTTGAAAGGAATTTGGACACATTTTAAAGTTAATGTCGTGTTTTTGAAAATTACCAAACATCAATACAAATAGGGTAGTGCATTTAATTTCGGCACTTTTTCGTTTTTCCCTTGTAACTTTTGACTGTATGGCCCGATTTTCATGTTTGATAGCTCATTTTAAAGCTTTTACCATATTGCGTTGCGTCATAAAGTTTCACTGTACGAAAGTTGTTTGTTTTATTTAATTATATCAGTTTTTAAAAAAATGGAAAATTGCGAAATTAAATGTATGCATTTAATTTCGGCACTTTATAAACAATCGATTGTTTCTCAATCAAAAAATCATCATTTTCAAAAATTTAAAAGCCTATCATTATTTCCAAACAGTTTTCTTTAATTTAAGCTTCTACATGTTGTTCAACATGTAACTGGCAAAAAGTTACAGCTAAAATGCCAAATGGTATCAAAATGAGCAAAATTTGGGAAAAAAGTGCATTTAATTTCGGCACTTTTTAAAAGGACCCCCTTAATCGAGTTTAAGTGCAGTGCTATGACCCCTAAACATTTCAACGTTATCTTTTAACTATTTACAACTACAATTTAACACCCGACCACTTAATTCAACCCTTTTTTACCTACAGCAATATGTGTGCCGAAATTACACTATTTTATTTTATAACGATTGCTCACCACAGACGCAATGTAGAACCACGGGGACTGAAAATTCGGAAAATAGACTAAATTTTACCAGGACAGTTTAATTTTTAAACCAATTTATTGCGTAATCATGAAATGCCCATGTTCTAAAAACGAGTAACAATTTTATTTTTTGTAAATCACACAATTTCACATAAAAATATCATAACATAACAAATAAAAAGCTCACGACAGTCATCTACATAAATTATCTCTCATTTGAACTATCAAACGTCGTATTCCGTCCAGGATTACCAAAGATATAGTCCAAAATCAAAAATGCCCAATTTGGAAAAGTGCAGAAATTAAATGCACTACCCTATAATTATCTTATTCAATTTTTTAGAGTACTTTCGGTTCAAAAATTGCAAAACACGAGAGTGTGGATAGAAAATGTTCCAAAAAAGTGCACTGAAGTTGAATTAAAAAATTTATTAGAAGATGAATTGGGCAATGCAAAGGTCCTTAAAGTTGTGCTTGGAAAACCGCCTTACAGAGCGTAAGTGCATTTGAACTAATGACATTTTTATTTTAGAATTACAAAGCATTATCCATCTAATATTTGGAAATAAGGATGCATTTTTTTTCTAATGCAGCTTTCTTTTTTTTTCCTTTCACGGGCAACATCGAGTATTTTATATGGAATATTGATAAAACATTGCGACACGAAAACATTTCGTCGTTACACATCGCTCTTCGTCGTTACACATCGCTCGTTTTACAAGTAAAACTGTAGTTGCAACTGATAATTCTGTACTTGAAAGATAGCTCAATAGATATTAATGAAAATTTAAATTACAAAATATGCACTTAAAGAAAGCGGCTATTTTCTGCTTTAATTTTATTCCTTGATCGTCAAAATTGGTGCAGTATTTGTTGAGATATTACGGTTACCGTACAAAAAACGCGATTTTTTCGTTAACAATACGAAATGTAGGCAAAACTATTGGGCAAACTTCATCAAATCACTATCACTATACTATACGCGAACTGGGAACAATTCACTCCCACCAAATGGCTCCCGGGATAATTTGCTACCTGGACAATTCCCTCCCGGGATTTTTTATAAACAGAATTTATATAAAACAATTCATTGTCGACAGTTCGCTCCCTGGACAAACAGCTCATTTTCTAATTTTTGTATTTCTTCGCTCTTCATTCCTAGTTCGCAAGATTTTTTTATGAACGTAATTTCTATAAAACTTACTTTTCTTTGGGAAAATTTTGTTTTCATAATAAATTCCTGATGTAAAATTTGGTTTAAATTCTAAATATTCTCCACAGATTTCGCGTTCTCAAAGAAGGGAGAAAAAGTAAAGAATTAAGCAGAAATGCTTGTTGTTCTATAAGAAGTTACCTAACAGTGGGGTTTTTACAGCAAAAAATTTCGAGAAAAAAAACACAGAAACAAGCACCGTGCTGCACTGCTGCTGATGTACTGTTATTTAAAAGAAGGAAGAAGAAATTTGGCCAGAATGATCGCACGCACAAAACGATTGAAGCAAATAATTTTTTCTCCAAGTAACTAAAAACTAGATAAAAAAATCCTGCTAAGTAAATAATTTGCAGAGCTTCCTAAGTTTGTAAAACAATAAAAAAACGAACAAGTTTTTGTCTAAATTAGTTTAGGTCCTTTTTAAAATTTTATTATGTATCAACATGATCTTTCGATAAAAAGTTTACAGCTTTTAAGAAAATTAAATTATAAATAAGTCAACAATAAATTAAACTCTGAAACTTTTTTATTTTCGTTAAAATGGATTTATCGGGGTTAAAAGTCGTTGCTGCATCAGAATCTGGTCCATTTTTTAAAATGTCCACGAGCCCTTAATCAAATCAAATCATTTTATTCTAGCAAACAAACAATAACAGTACACAATGCACTGCACAAACCAAGCGAACTAATAACGGTCGGAACACATAGTTTACTAGACAATGGTCCCAAGGCTTATACATAAGCACTAAAAAAGACCATTCTTAAAACTCATTTTGAAACTCATATGTGATGGAGCGGTGATATGATTTCCAAAAATTCCATTTTGCAACAACTCTGTTACTAAAAAAGAACTTTCGATAGTTAATTCTAGACTTTTTCACTTCCTGATTTTTTATCAAATAATGGTTCTACACTACTGTAGCGCATTCGACAATAGGACGAACGTATGACGTATAAGCGCGTACAAAGTTTTTTATTTAGTTTGAAGCGAATGTTCTAAATATAAGTGACGCTATTTTTTAGGCTTTGGCAACAATTTTGGCAATGCTGATAAAATTTTAAATCTTGAGATATAAACACACCTAAGTCTTTAATTACAGTTTTACTGCTTAAAATTTTGTCTCTCAAAATATAGTCAAACGGTTTTTTAAGTTTCTTTAAACCAAGAGGAAAAGTTTCACATTTATTCTCAGCTAGCTGCAACTGCCACGCGTTTGACCAATTCCCGATTCGATTTAAATCTTGTTGAAGTAGAGTTTTTTTAGATTCCTCATTTTTCACTGAGAAGTCAATATAAACCTTGACATCACCCGCAAAGAGCTTAATCTTATAGAATGTTTTACATAGTTGAACTTTTAACAATGTGGGATGATGATTCGTGATACCCCAAGGCCTAAAAACCTTTTAGTTCCTTAATAACATTTTAAAATTAAAAATATTTTTTAGAACGAAAACTTCCTATTAAATTAAATAAAAATATATTATTATAAAGCTTAGCTTTATTTTTTGTGTTCCTGAATTTATAGGAATAAATAACCTTCAGGGGCGGGTCCACTAAACGCGTGCTGACTACGTGCTATCTTAGCACGTTGTTTAAAACTCTTGTTAATGTTTTAATTTCTGGGTTTTTTCTCGGAAAATCTAACAGAACTTTTTGTTTACATGGCAAAAATTTATATTTTATTAATTTTATACATATTTGTTGTATATACAAACTATTAAAGCAATAACCCCCAGTTACGGGTTAGTAAAACTCCTAACTACGGTTTAAGACTTTATTAAATTTTATTTCAAACAAATATGCATAAAACTTTTTAATACTAATTTATTCTGTCTAAAAAAACAGTCCCATAAGTTTTCTCAAGAAAAAACCCAGAAATAAAACATTAACAAGAGTTTTAAACAACGTGCTAAGATAGCACCTAGTCAGCACGCGTTTAGTGGACCCGCCCCAGGTGTACCTTCAGAATTAATTGGCTAAGTTTTTTTTACCGAAGACAAACTCAAAAATCAAGTGTTAAAGACATTAATATTACGTTGGTCAAACTATATACGTGCATCCATAGACTTTACCCATAGATATTTTATAAATACAGGTCCCTGTACCCAGAGAGGATTTGAGGAATTAATTTTCATTTCATTGATACTCGTTTTCCTCAGCGGAATGAGGCGAGCCAAGACAGCCTCACATATATCCGCGACGAATTCTTTATTAACTTGCTGGTTTGACTCTAAGGCGTCCATTCTCGTTGTAAGATCGCCATGTTCAGCTTTCAGATTTTTATTTGCAATTTTTAAAGCCCCAATATGTCCACGCAGTTTAATATTTTCTGTTTCGAGCTCCTCTTTTTTAACCATCTCTGCGAAAGTAGGCTATTCTAGCGAGAACAATTCCAAAAGGAAAAGACATAATAACCTAAGTCTCAATATGAATGATTTGGCAAAAGTCTGCTTGGCTGTTTCAGCAAAATAAATTGCAAATGGCAACAATTTAATAGAAATGAGAAAAAAAAAGCTAAAATCAATTTAAATAATTTTTCTTATTCCTGCGAATTATTACAACCTCATAAGTTTAAAGTAACGTCGACAAATTTACCACGACAGCTTTCCTAGAGCCTAAATTGAAGTTTTCGTGAGCCTAAACGAAACCTAAATATCAGGCTAAGCTTTATAAAATAACTTTACCGAAAATTTTGTTTAATTTTTAGGTCTTACTTAGGATAACGTAGGCTTAGGCTTTAGAAAAAAGCTTTGGAAATGGTAGAGGTTCCAAATTTTTTTTCTATTATTTTCAATTTTCTTATCAGTTTAAAATGTGCCGATTTTCGTGGTCGGCCACTTTTCCTAATCGGCCACTTTTCCATCGGCCAGTTTTCCGTCGGCCAATTTTCCGTTCTCCAAATGTCGTCGGCTATTTTTACCTTGGTAAATACTAAATTCCACTGACTCCGACTCCGCCTGAAATTTTTGCAAATTATATTTTGATTTGCAGGTTAGGCGGATCAACAGAAATTCGAACAAAATGAACAAATTTTAATGTTTTTTGAATTAATTTAGCTCTTTTTATATGTAAATTTTTAGATATTAATAATTTTTATCTGCATTATACTATAAAAAACATTAACTTAAATTTAAAAACCATAACATTAGTAAATTTAAAATCGAATATAATTAATTAATCTCGAGAAATTGATAAACTTGCAATTATTGTACTATAAATTTAGGGCTTAACTAAATTTAAGATTTACGATTTTAGGTTTTTAAATTAAAACACTTTTGTTACACAAAATATCAAGGATGTTTTGTTAGAAAATTTTGCAGAACAATGTAAGAACAAAAAATTTCCTAAGCAGCAATACGTAGTTCTACTTCGTTAGGTTAGTGCTGTAGATGCAGCTGATCAATAATCAAGAAATAAGGTCTTTGCCTGGAGAGCTTAAAAGATAAATGCTTAGGAGAAATTCCTTTAAAAAAATGCATGAATTTTTTTAGTAACAAAAAATATTGAAAAAATTATAAAATTTTTATCTTAATAGTAAAATAGCAGGATCAAAGAGCTTTTGCCTTGTCATTGGGATTGGGGTTACATGGGAATCAGTTGATGACTAAAATACTTAACAGTATAAATGCAATTGGCAGATAATTTTAAAGCTTTTCCAGAACTTCGAAACCTTTTCACCTTTTGTATACAGATATGTATTTTTAAAGATGAAGTACTTAGTCAAAATTCTTAGTTGGTCTATTGGTTGGTTACACGTGCAACTATTTGTAGCACTGAACGACTAACTGTCTGTAATTGTTAGATACTGATTGTTATACTTTAATTTAGAAATTATTTATTAAAAACAAAAAACTAGATAAATCAGTATAACAAAGTCCCTCTGCAGTAACTGTTACAGCTGAAGGTTTTAACTCCTACTTCCACCCTGCAAGTTTTGGCACATTATTTTTAGTACAATTGAAAATTTAGCTGGGGATAAAATGAAGATACAGCGGTAAATTTTCACATGCACATGCAAGGAACTTCTAATAAATCTATTAGAAGCTAAAGAAAATGAATAACATTTTGATATTGTGACGGTCAACCAACAAACTAACTTGTACTAACCTACATAAAAGCTTATGCCCACATATGTTAAACAAACCCTTATAACACACAAGACGCACACGCACTCACACACGCACACACAAACAAATACATATATATACACACATATATATATATATATATATATATATATATACACACACACACACACACACACACACACAGACACACACACATACATACATATACACATACAAACACAGCAACACACAAACACGCACACACACACACACACACACACACACACACACACACACACACACACACACGGTGTTGGAATCAATGGGCTGCACACACACAATCATGGGTGCAGCTAGAATGATTGTAAGCGGTCATGCCCATGATGGAATAAAGTCGTTTCCATACTTCGTTTTGCACGTTTCTTATTGATTCCTAAAATAAAGCAGACAGCAGCAGGCTTTATAGGCTGAAGATGAATTTGATACTTTTGATTGCTGTATTTGACAACTTGCAATAGTTTTTCTTTCTTTTCCATATTAAATAATTTTTTTTTAAAAAGGCCAACTTGATCGGCACATTGGATTGGAATCCAACATGCCGACAAGCTGAGACCCCATGATAAAAGAGCCCCACAATTCTGATGATTTTTTGGCAAAATTTTACCTAGTTCAACAAAACATTTTGACTTTTTGCATTATTGAAATATGTTAAACGTTGCAAAATACATGACCATTTAAAAATAACTAAAATTGGGCTTTTAAATTTTTTTATCGTTTGAGATTGATGTTCATGTGAATTCAAAAATTAATAACTTTAAAATCTCCACACAAAATTCACTAAAAGCTCATAAATTTTATTTTCAGTTAAGTTGGAGAAACTAAATTTTTTACCATTACTGAGACATGTCCATCTTGTTAAATAATATTAATTTTTAATTTCCACCACAAAATTTGAATTTGGAACTAAAAAATACCCTTAAATTACGTTTTAAACTGAAGTTTCAGAAAAACTTTTTTATTTCACAAATATACTAATGACATGCTCATCTAGTTATTTTTATTTTCAATTCTAACCCAAAAATTAATTTCGGCGCCTTAAATTACTTTTAAAATGCAGTTTAAACTAAGTTTGAAAGAAGTTTTTTACCCATTACTGAGATATGCTCATCTGGTTAAATATTAATAGTTTTTTAATTTCTAATGCAAAATTCAGAGTCTAAAAATACCCTCAAATTGCACTTTAACTAAGGTTGACAAAAAATGTTTTTTACCATTACTTAGACATGCTCATCTCATTAAATATTTACAATTTTTTAATTTCGGACACTAAAACTTAAATTTTGTGCCTAAAAATACCCCTAAACTGCATTTTTAAATAAGATTGACAAAAATTTCTTTACTACTTCACTAAGACACTCATTTCATTAATAATTCTTTATTTCTGACACAAAATATAAATTTTGCAACTAAAAATGCCATTAAATTAAATTTTAAACTAAGTTTGAAAGAATTTTTTGCTATTACTGAGATATGTTTATCTGGTTAATTTTCAATTTTCGAATAAAAATTTAAATTTGGTGTCTAATAATACCCTTAAATTTCATTTTAAATTAAGTTTGGGAGAAAAAATTCTTTTTTACAATTATTGAAACATGTTATTGATAATTTTTAATGTCCGACCCAAAATTCAAATTTGGCACTTAAAAATACATTAAGAACGTGTTTTTAGCAAAATCTATAAAAAAATTTTAAACATCGCAAAAAATAAGCAAACACGAAGCAATCTGGTGGTGTGGAATAAGATATTTTAGTGGTTTAAATAGACTAATAGACATGAAATTTTATAGACATATGTAATCAATGATGGGCTATCGATTGGTCATATTAATTTTGATCCGGTGCTTGGCGCCAAAGCGTGAAGCGCCGCCGCGTGAAAAAAAAACAGAAAGAACTCCAGACTAAATAACCCTATAAGCAGGACATTCGATATACATATGTAATCGCTGATGGGCTATTGATTGGTGATATTAGCTGTAGCATGAAACGCCTCCACATACTTAGTGCGCTATTCACCTCCAAGTGAAAAAATCAGCTGTAACTTTAGATTAAAAAACTAATCAACATAAAATTTGATTGACATATGTAATCAATTTTTAATGGACAATTGATTGGTGATTTTGGTTTTTATGTCGCGTCCAACCACCCCCCCCCCCAAGCGTAAATGTTTTAGCTGATTTTTCCACCGTGCGGCGCAGTAGATACGTGGCGGCGCTTCACGCCACAATTAAAATAAATATAATCAATCGATAGGTCATCATTAATTACATATATAAACTTCAGCCACTTTGCATTATTAGGGTGCCGATGGCTTATCTTATTCATGGGCGCACTATGTGTGCACTTTACACTCCATAATGGGATAATACTATCGGTCTGGTAGCGCTTGATTCTTTTGATATCCCACCGCCCCCCCCCCCCCACCCCCCCCCCCCCCCCAACTCACCATCACCTTACAATGTCATTTCATATTATTACTATTCAGTCTTACTGTTTTATGGTGCATAAAAACCACACACCCCCCCCCCCCCCCCCCCCCCCCCCCCCCCGCAAAATCAGTGCAATGTGTCTATTCTTATGTGTGTGTCACTGCTTAGACAAAATACTAATACAATACAAAAAAACCACCCCCCCCCCCCCCCAATACATAGCTTTTTATGTTTTGTTCTTTTACAGTTAAGGTTAATTATGTTTATAAGCAAATAGCCCCCCCTTAAATTTTTTAAGTGTATTTTTTTCATACTTTTTTTCTGCTTTGTTTTTATACTCAAAAATTTAGACGAAGCAATATGATAACCTTGGAAAATTCATATGCTTCTATTTAAGGCAGCCACAACCAAAAAAAAAAAAAAAAAAAACCCCAGCCCCCCCCCACCAAATCAGCGTTGTTAATTTTTATCGTTTTGATATTTTCTTTTAACTCATTTTCGGCAATGTTCGGCCTTTTCATGCCCTTACTGCGCTTATCCACAGACGCCACCGCCCTCTTTGCCACACCCGCCAACCCCAACCCCCCCGCCCCCTGCCACCGCGCCACCCAACCAAGCTCCCCGCTCCCCCCAACAGCCCACCCAAGCACCACCCACAAACCAAAACACCCCCAAAAAGCCCGCAACCCTCACACACAAAAACAACCAAAAAAACCACAAAACACCCCACAACACCCGCCAAAACCCACACACCCAAAAACCACCCAACCAAAATCCCTCTTAAGCTTTCCTTAATTTGCGGCCACCATGCCCACCAACGCCCCACAAACAAAAAAGAAAATTTATGTTGGAAAGAGCATGCTCGTTTTTTGCAACCCCCAAAAAAAAACTTTTTTTAACGTTGTAAAAGAACAACCAAAACATAAAAAACTGTATATTATTCTGGTCTTTTATTAAAACTAAAGTTTAAATCTTTTTAACTTAGCGCCATTTTTAATTGAACTTGAATTTTAAATGTACAAAATTTTACTGGTTTTATGAATCCGTTTCTATTTTTATTTATGCTAAAGCTTTCGTGTTAAATAGTACGATGTCAATTTGCTCTCCACAAATGGGCGATTCCAACAGTACAACGCGGTATTACAAGTCTCCTTGATGGCATTGGAGTTGTATAAATACCGTGCAAAAAAATACTTTTTTTAAAACGGTATTGCTCAATAAAAGTCATTTTGTTTGCTACAATCAATTTAACAGAAATAAAATGCAGAGTTCAGCATTTTTCAATTTTATCTCTGCGCATGAAAAAGTGTGACTTTGGTAAGATATTTCTTGCTGTTTTTAATTTTGTTGGTTTTTTTGAATTTTAAGAAAACTGAAGTTTATGTAATGTCTGAAGAAAATTTTTAAAAACTTTATTTCATTATCACACGTAATAAAATGAATGCTACCAAATGCTATCAACACGGAATGACGACATGATTCAATGACATCTCCAGTGGTGGTAAGAACCCCACCAGTGCCTGTGGTTATGCACTTTATTAGGGATGTTCCCACCCTTTAACATTATTCTCCAAAGCTCCGGCCATTTAAGGCCGAGGTAGCTCTGGATCCCTGGAGCTCTGGAACTCCGGAGCTTGAAACCCAAAACATGTATTCAAAAATTTTCCCTATTTAAAAATTATGGGTACTGTGATCAGATGGTCAAAAATGTGTGTAATCTTACTTATGCACATTAAATCAGCTAAAACTTTAGATAAAATAGACTAATAGACATGAAATTTTGTATACATATGTAATGGTTGATGCGCTATTGATTGGTTATAATAATTTTGATGCGGCGAGAAGCGCTGCGGCGTCAATCGCCGCCACGTGACAAAAACAGCAATAACTTTTGATTAAATAGACTTATCAACATGAAATTTTGGTATATATATTAATAGACTAATCAACATAAAATTTGATAGACATATGTAATCAATTGGTTATCGATTGGTGATGTTTAATTTTGATGCGGCGCAAAAAACAGAAATAACTTTTGACTGAATTGAATTATCAACATGGAATCGATGGGCTATCGATTGATAGTATTAGTTTTTTTGTGGTGTGAAGCGCCGCCGCGTAGTGCGCCGCTGAGTGAATAAGGTTAGCCATGACTTTGGATTAAAAAATCTAATATAATGATAAAATTTGGTAGATATATGTAATTAATGATGACCTATCGATTGATTATATTTATTTTGTTGTGGCGTGAAGCGCCGCCACGTATCTACTGCGCCGCACGGTGGAAAAATCAGCTAAAACTTTTACGCTTGACGCGACATAAAAACCAAAATCACCAATCAATTGTCCATTATTGATTACATATGTCAATCAAATTTTATGTTGATTAGTTTTTTAATCTAAAGTTACAGCTGATTTTTTCACTTGGGGTGGCGCACTAAGTATGTGGAGGCGTTTCATGCTACAGCTAATATCACCAATCAATAGCCCATCAGCGATTACATATGTATATCGAATGTCGTGCTTATAGGGCTATTTAGTCTGGAGTTCTTTCTGTTTTTTTTTTCACGCGGCGGCGCCTCACGCTTTGGCGCCAAGCACCGGATCAAAATTAATATGATCAATCGACAGCCCATCATTGATTACATATGTCTATAAAATTTCATGTCTATTAGTCTATTTAAACCACTAAAATATCTTATTCCACACCACCAGATTGCTTGGTGTTTGCTAATTTTTTGCGATGTTTAAAATTTTTTTATAGATTTTGTTAAAAACAAGTTCTTACGGTATTTTCAAGTGCCAAATTTGAATTTTGGGTCGAAAACTAAAAATTATTAATAACATGTTTCAATTATTGTAAAAAAGAATTTTTTCTCCCAAACTTAATTTAAAATGAAATTTAAGGGTATTATTAGACACCAAATTTAAATTTTTATTCGAAAATTGTAAATTAACCAGATAAACATATCTCAGTAATAGCAAAAAATTCTTTCAAACTTAGTTTAAAATTTAATTTAATGGCATTTTTAGTTGCAAAATTTATATTTTGTGTCAGAAATGAAGAATTATTAATGAAATGAGTGTCTTAGTGAAGTAGTAAAGAAATTTTTGTCAATCTTAGTTAAAAATGCAGTTTAGGGGTATTTTTAGGCACAAATTTTAAGTTTTAGTGTCCGAAATTAAAAAATTGTAAATATTTAATGAGATGAGCATGTCTAAGTAATGGTAAAAAACATTTTTTGTCAACCTTAGTTAAAGTGCAATTTGAGGGTATTTTTAGACTCTGAATTTTGCATTAGAAATTAAAAAACTATTAATATTTAACCAGATGAGCATGTCTCAGTAATGGGTAAAAAAACTTCTTTCAAACTTAGTTTAAACTGCATTTTAAAAGTAATTTAAGGCACCGAATTTAATTTTTGGGTTAGAATTGAAAATTATTAATATATAACTAGATGAGCATGTCTCAGTATAAATAAAAAAGTTTTTTTCTGAAACTCAGTTTAAAACGTAATTTAAGGGTATTTTTTAGTTCCAAATTCAAATTTTGGGGTGGGAATTAAAAATTAATATTATTTAACAAGATGGACATGTCTCAGTAATGGTAAAAAATTTAGTTTTTCCAACTTAACTGAAAATAAAATTTATGAGATTTTAGTGAATTTTGTGTAGAGATTTTAAAGTTATTAATTTTTGAATTCACATGAACATCAATCTCAAACGATAAAAAATTTTTAAAAGCCCAATTTTAGTTATTTTTAAATGGTCATGTATTTTGCAACGTTTAAAATATTTCAATAATGCAAAAAGTCAAAATGTTTTGTGGAACTAGGTAAAATTTTGCCAAAAAATCATCAGAATTGTGGGGTTTTTTTTATCATGGGGTCTGAATTTGCCGGAATGTTGGATTCCAATTCAATGTGCCGATCAAGTTGGCCTCTATTTTCACAGGAAACAATTTAAAAAAAAATTATTTAATATGGAAAAGAAAGAAAAGCCATTGCAAGTTGTCAAATACAGCAATCAAAAGTATCAAATTCATCTTCAGCCTATAAAGCCTGCTGCTGTCTGCTTTATTTTAGGAATCAATAAGAAATGTGCAAAACGAAGTATGGAAACGACTTTATTCCATCATTGGCATGACCGCTTACAATAATTCTAGCTGCACCCATGATTGTGTGTGTGCACCCATGATTCAACACCGTGTGTGTGTGTGTGTGTGTGTGTGTGTGTGTGTGTGTGTGTGTGTGTGCGTGCGTGTTTGTGTGTTGCTGTGTGTATATGTGTATATGTATGTATGTGTGTGTGTCTGTGTGTGTGTGTGTGTGTGTGTGTGTGTGTGTGTGTGTGTGTGTGTGTGTGTGTGTGTGTGTGTGTGTGTGTGTGTGTGCGTGTGTGTGTGTGTGTGCGTGTGAGTGCGTGCGTCTGCGTGTGTTATAAGGGTTTGTTTTACATATGTGGGCATAAGTGTTTATGTAGGTTAATACAAGTTAGTTTGTTGGTTGACCGTCACAATATCAAAATGTTATTCATTTTCTTTAAGCTCTCAAGATAGATTTATTAAAGTTCCTTGCATCTGCATGTGAAAATTTACCGCTGTATCTTCATTTTATCCAGCTAAATTTTCAATTGTACTTAAAATAAGTGTGCCAAAACTTGCAGGTGCAAGTAAGAGTTAAAACCTTCAGCTGTAACAGTTAATGCAGAGGGACTTTGTTATACTGATTTATCTAGTTTTTTGTTTTTAATAAATAATTTCTAAATTAAAGTATAACAATCAGTATCTAACAATTACAGACAGTTAGTCGTTCAGTCGACAAATAGGTGCACGTGTAACCAACCAAACAACCAATCAGAATTTTGACTAAGTACTTCATCTTTAAAATACATATCTGTATACAAAAGTGAAAAATTTCGAAGTTCTGGAAAAACTTTAAAATTATCTGCCAATTGCATTTATACTTGTTAAGTATTTTAGTCATCAACTATTTCCATGTAACCCCAATCCAATGACAAGGCAAAGCTCTTTGATCCTGCTATTTTACTATTAAGATAAAAATTTTATAATTTTTTAATATTTTTTGTTACTAAAAAAATTCATGCATTTTTTTAAAGAAATTTCTCCTGTAAGCATTTATCTTTTAAGCTCTCCAGGCAAAGACCTTATTTCTTGATTATTGAATTTAGTGTGGCATCTTATCCCTTTGTGGGTCACTAAGGACTTATTAATGTGAATTATCGTTCTTTCTATCCCTTAGAGAAATTCTGGCTACGCTCTTGATGGTAATAGTCCTAATTTTAATAATCCAATAATTTGAATACTTGAGGCGTTTTTAATAAGGGTATACTCACTACTAAACTCACATTAATTTGTTAATATGAGTTAGCAGATTTTAAAATTTTAGTAGATTTTAAAATCTGCTTACTCAAGAAAAGTCTAGTATAGACTCGTTTTACAATACAATCCATAAGAAAACCTAAATTGAAAAAAAAATGTTTCAAATGATGCAAAAGCAAACGTCTTTTAATTTTTATACAAATAAACATTCTTTAATTAAAAAAAGAATTGCAACAGATTTTAATAGAAAAAGGCACGCTCGTCAAGACAAGTCTTGATTTAGTTCATTTTTGTCTTTACTTTCCAAATTTTTTAAAATATGTATTTTCATATCGTCAACAGTGTTCCTAACTTATTATTATTATTTTTTTATAACATCTCTATGGTGTTTACCAAACTTAACCCTTTCACCGAAATATTGGATTTCATATATTTTGCAAGTAAAAACATATATTTTGTTTTTAATACTACAATATGTAAGTTATTGGTATTACTACAAAATATTTTTCAGGGTTGCATAGGCTTTAGTTAGTTTTACGTTATTAACTGTAGGACGTGTGGAACATTTTTTGAGCCGCATTGTTGGGTTGAGTACTCATGTAGTGGATAGTTTGTTAGTAAGTTATTAATTACTAGTTAAATTATAGAATGTACTGCTAAGTATATAACTTTTGTAATGGAAGCTTTGCGATTATAATCCACTGAACCGCCATGAAATACACTTTTATTACAGTGCAAAAAAAGACTATTTTTAAAACAGTATTGCTTAGGATTAGTCGCCATTTTGTTTTCTATACAATTAATATAATATGAATAAAAAGTTTCTTTTTTTCTTTTATTTTTTTCCTTTTTTTCTTTAGTTTCTTTGTTTGACGTCTACGCATGGAAAAGTGTGACTTTAAAATTCTAGATGTTTTTTAATTTCAACAAAGCTACAATTAGTACAATATTTTTAAAAAAATTATAAATAAATTTAATCCATTATCACACGTAATAAACGCTGAGGGCTCCTCTGCCACCACAAAATTTCGATTTGTCCTCAGGACAGTGTCTATTGCATGCAGTCTGAGGAAGTTGACCATATCGATTTTTCAAGTGGTCTAGACTTTGAACAGGGCAAAAACAATGAAGGTAATAATATCAATCCTAAATATGAATTAAAAATAACAATTAGTGAATAAAAAATAACGGTGTAATAATAATTGCGTGCACTAATAATAATATTTAAAGCGAAGGATTTTAGCAATTACAAACTGATAAAAAATATTTCACATACCAAAACTAATCATTCACATATTATGTTTTAGAACAAAATTTCATGTTGTACCATATACAAATGCTTAAACAAAAATTTGAAAACATATTATATACTTATATACTTTTTTAGAACTGAAATGGGCTATAAGTGACTAAAGACGAATTCTATCAGGGTGAAAACAGCTGGGTGGTAAAGTAACCACTCGTTCTTTGAGAAAATATCACGTGTAGAGAAACACCTGACGCAAGTTAATAATAATTGGTTACATCATCTCTGCCAACTTTTTTTTATTATATTTTTTTCGCGCGTTTATTGTTCTTTTCTTTCTGACGGCGAGCGGTTACGCCCTTAATTTCAGCCTGAAGGTTTTTAACTTTAAACCTATTTGACCGCTCAAAACTCTATATCAATAACACTGCTAAGCCCAAAGGCTGTCTTGAAACTTTAACTTTAACAAGTAAACGTTTTTTTTTTTACATAAATCCGAAAAAATATATATGAAATAATGACTTCTTGACTTGTTTGCTTTTTCTTAAAAAGATAAGTCGACTTGCAATTTGCTTTCTTATTAATGGTCATTTCATTTTTTTTTCATTTCCAACAATTATAAAAATAATGCAGTGAACAAAACTTAAATGGTTAATTCTAAAAAAATATACAGGATTAAAAATAGTTAACATAAATTTAAATAAAAATTAAACAGGCAGCACTTAATTTTCGATTTTAAGTTTACTGTTTTGACTTTGTCTATTCCAAAATTATAATAAATGGATTCCTTGGCGGTTTTTTAAAATCAAAAAATTGTAAATTTGAAATTAAATAAAATTTGCGATTTCAATTTATTATCAAAAATTTAAGGCCATTTCGAACATTTTTAGTTATTTCAAAATTTTCAAGGTGTTTTGGAAAAAACTTTCGCTTTTTTATTTTAAATACTAAAAATATTACCATTAGTTTATCATTTGTTTTAATATAAACCTACTTTCAGAAAAGTTTAAAAATTAAAGCACAAATTTAAAAAATGATTTTTTTTCTAGCATTATTGTGGAGAGATTTTCCAAGTATACAAAATCTGAATTGTTGATATGCACTTTAGCAAGATATAATTTTTTTAACAAACAATTTAACACGGTAGTTATGGAAACAATGACTTTAAACTGCACATTGTAAAGTTTGATGCAGTGTGTAAATATGTAATATTGGGAATGGGACACGAGGGTACTGGACACGAGGGTACTGAACACAAAGGTACTGGGCTTAAAAAAATTGCGTTCACCACAGCTTCGCAGCAAAATCGATTGATTATGCAAGGGGGACACGAGGGTACTGGACACGAGGGTACTGACGAGCAAAAAATATAATTAACTTATTGCATAACAATTGCTTGTTTTACTTAAATATCATAGTTTGTTTGACTGACTTATAATGGTGACTTATATAATGCTTTATTATGGTGGCTTAATGCTACACCTGGAAAAATCCAGGATGTTTAGTGTTTAGTAAAAATTTTTGTGTAAAAAATTTTTGGTTTTAAAATTTAAATTTAATAACCATAGCTATTTAAGCTGCCCCCGGAGTTTTCTGGGATGCCTTATTATGGTGGTTTAATGCTACACCTGGAGCAATCCAGGAGGTTTAGTGTTTAATTATATGGCTTCTTATTTTACATTTTTAATTATAACAATCTTAATCAAAACTATTTATAATAAAAAAAATTTTAAACAAAACATAAACTTGAAATAGTAATCCAGCATGTTTAGTGTTTAGGTCTATCATTATTATGTCTTATCTTTTAATTATAGTAGTTTTTTGTCAAAAGCATAATTTTTTAGCAAAACATAACCTTAAATATATTTAAATAGTAATTTAACACTTAAATAAAATTAAAAATTAAAAAAACATTAACAAATCAAAAAATAAAACAAAAATAGTAATTTACTTAAAATATTATAAAAACAATTTTAAAATAAACCCAACTTAATCATTTTAATAATTAAAAAAAACCCCAAAATTGCTGAATTTTGCTTGTAATATAATATAATCCATAAGTTTCCCAACAATTCTACACTCAGTGCTATAAATGCAGAGGTGTTTGGTAAAACAATTCTACACTCAGTGGTATAATTGCATGTGTGTCTGGTAATTACAATGCATTATGGGGTCATAAATGCTCTTTATTGCCTGTCAAAGTTACTATATAAGGTTGCAGAAAATCACAACAATTTATTTTAGTTTCCTCTGTTTTAATATTAAATGTCAATGTTTTTTATTGTTTTTATTGTTTTTAATGTTTTGCATGTTGTTTGTAAATTTGCTTATTGGTTATGTATATATATATATTGTGTTGTTAGGCTTGGTGGTCTTACTGACGAGTGCAACACCAAGGGCGTTTAAGACTAATGCACGAAACGCCAACTGGAACCTGCTGGGGACAAGGAGCTTCACGTTGATTCATTTTAATCCGTAATGCATCCTTGACTTTCAGTAGATTCCAATGTGCATCAATGTGGACTTTTTTGTTTGCTTAAGTGTTGTTTTGAAATTACTGGCAAGCAATGAGTTCACATTTGTTTGTAATGTTTGAGATAGTGGTTATGTATAAGTTAATATTATTTTATTTTTAGCTTCAGCTTTTAGCTTCAACTTATTCAGCTTAAAATCACAGGCTGCTCATATAAACTGTTATAGCGCGTTTCATAGTCGCCTTATAAAACTTATGTGACAGTTCTGGTGATTACTTCGTCGTAGGATCTTTAATAACTTGCTGATGTGGATATAAAAAGACAGAGCATAGTATATAAATAAGTGCCTGCTTTTTATGTTCCGTCTAGAATGTTTACTATCAAAATATGGAACAAAATGTGGGTATATAACTTCAACAAAAAATTTCTTTACAAAAGGTAGGATTATAAAAATGAAATTTTTGAGAAGGCATAAAACAAAAATAGTTATTTTATAACATTAAAACATTTTTGTGTAATTTGTCTACATTTTCTTGCATGTTTTTATATAATAACTAGCTTTAAAAATGCTAAGAATAGGTTGTCGTTATGCTTTGATTGTGCTGTCAAAAAATTTTTGTGGTTATTTTTCGTGGAGTGTAAAAAAAATGAATTAATAATTTTGCTATTAATAACCTTTCACAAACATTTTAGTAATATATTTTCTGAAAAACAATTGCTTGCCTTTTTTAACAGTAAATTATTTGGTATTTTTTAAAAGTACACTATTTTTGAAATATTATGATAAAGTTTAGCTTAATTTTTGTGTTTTGCTTAGGCTTAGGGAAATAAAGTTTACCGTGCAATGGTGGGGTTTTGAAGACTCCCAAAGATCCGTTGTTTGAATATTTTACTCACGACTCTATACTTAGATTAAAATGCATAAAATATTATACATGAAAAATCTTACAATTGTATGTTTTTTTATTAAAAGCACATTTTGTTTGCCTTGTCTTAAATGATAAACATGTGTTCAAGTGAATTCCTTAAGCTGGAGTGAATTAAAAAAAGGCATTTTTTAAAGTGTATTTTTTATTTTATTATATATTTTTTATGCATTTTTTAGAGTGAATTAAAAAGGCACAAGTTATTTTTTACATTTCTACTGCTACAACCTATTTTTGCAGAAGTTATTTTTCCCAAGATTTTATCATAAAAACTCAATTATTTTAATTTTAAACTGTGTGTAAAATAACTTTTAAAAATTTCGTGTTTTAGTATGATGTTTTTTAAGCTATTTACGTAGTTTTTTATTATTAACTTGTATAATACTTATAATATAATATAAAATAATACTAATAATATAATAAGCAAGAAAAAATATTATTTATAATTAAAAACCATGCGATGTTATGTAACGTTTAATTGTCTACACGTTCAAACGATTAAAATTTAATTCAGCTCAGCTTAGCTCATTTAGTCTAAAAAAATTACATATTTGTGGCAAATGTATTTTTTCTTAGCTCAGTACCTTTGTGTCTAGTACCCTCGTGTCCAGTACCCTTGTGTCCAGTACCCTCGTGTCCAGTACCCTCATGTCCTAGAATCGTAATATTAAAAATCAAACTATGCAACAAGAATTAGTAGTACAACCATTTGCAAAACAGAAGAAAAAATTGCTTTCTTTTTTAGGTAAGTAAAGGGTTCTTTAAATTTTTGTATATATGGAGTAATATAAAATTTACCGTTCAAAATGGGGTTGCATTTTTTGAAATGCAAAAACTTAGCCTTGAAATTTGATTCAGCAAGCAACTGGTCTTTACTATGACAAAAAAAGTCAGAATCTGTATAAAATCATTTCAACTTATAACGTTTATAACGTGTGTTACAGAATAAAATATTAACTGGTAAAAGTTTGGATTTGGACTTATTTTGTAACAGTAACAAAGATTGTACAACACGCACAATGAGTTAGTGTACTGATTAATGCTTTAATAATTACAAAGTAAAGTTAAAAGCTTAGGCAGCTGTATCAAAACTTTGGAAGTTTATTTTTTTATTTATTTTAAAAATTTTTGGTTGGCTGCAAATTGCCAGCCACTCAACTCCTCACCCTGGCGAAAAGGGGAAAAGGAGGGGGTGGCCAAGGTAATCTTTACTTCTTTTTATCATTTGACGCACCATCTAGAGAATTTATTTTTTTAGTTGAGCACAGGGCTACAAGCAGAACCCCTATAATTTTAGGTGGAGATGCTAATGCACATCAGATTCATTGGGACAGTATTAACTGCAGTCAGAGAGGACTAGACCTTATGAATTATTAATTACCACAAATCTGGAAGTCCTAATTTGTGGTAATCAACCAACTTTTGTTACAAGAGCAAGGCAAGAAGTACTTGACATCAGTCTTGCATCTTCAAGCATAGCCAGAGACATTTATAACTGGCATGTAGCTATTGAAGATTCTGACCATCGGCAAATTAATTTTGCTGTGGGGAGATAATTTTCCAAATAAACACTGGCGGAACCCCAAATCTATAAACTGGGCCTCTTATATGTGAGCACTAGGGCAAAGAATAGGGGAACGCAATAATAAAATATAAACTGCTGCAGATATAAAAACAGAATTTGGTGTAATCTCGTCTGCAATTATAGAGTCCTTTGAGGAGTCCTGTGTCTAGATGGAGTGTAAAAACATTAATAAGGTACCCTGGTGGTCAAGAGAACTTACAACACTCCGTAAGAATTCCAGGCGCACACTCACAAGAGCTCTCATTACAAACACGCAGGAAGGTTGGGACTCTTATCAAGTGGACCGCTGACTGTATGAAAAAGAAGTAAGGTGAGCTAAAAGTCAGCTTGGAGAACGGACTGTCAAGAAGCTGAAGGTTACAACTAAAGAGCTAGACTGTATAAAGTACTTACAAAGGATCTGGGAAGCCAACCTAGCATGTTTGTTTTCCCCTGTGTGCATGCATGCACCTTCTGGGCAGTTTACTAAAGACTGGAAGGCCGCTCTGGTGCACCTGGTTAAGGTACACATACCTGAGAAGAAGTAACAGCTCAACAGAACCACCAGTATCTTGAGTATAAAGGATCTTGGAGGGATTGGCTTCCTTCCAAAATTGTTACCAAAGGCAGGTTTAACCAGGCCATTCTTAGTTTTGCACTATATAAGGGCCCGTTCACACCTGTTTCCAGCTCCCAGATCTCAGAAATAGCAAGAACAAGTGTTCAAACCTGTTTCCCAGATCCCAGATCTCAGTTCCCAGAAAGACTTGGAGCGCTGCTCAACTTCTGGGAAAGAATTAAGGGAAAGCGAGCGGAGAGGCGTCTTTGCACATTATATCACAAACACTCACTGCATACATTCAGACTTAATGATGTTGGTAATTATGTTAATTAAGGACACACACCAGCTGCACATTATTGGTTTTTTGCAAACTTCTTTTGCGAAATTGTGGGCGTGAGTGAACGAACATAGAACAAAAATTGTTGTTTTTTAAACAAAAACATAGCTAACACGATATTTTTAAACAAATTTAAAGTTTTTCAGCTTTAAAAAGCTTATCTATTATTATAAAAACGTTTTTAAAATATTAATTTAATTATAAATGTAATAAAATCTTACGTTTTACTAAAATGGATTTGATTTTTAGCATATTTTCTTGATTATTCGATTTATCACATTAAAATTCTTTTTTAAATTTTTATTTTTGTTTTTAAGAATTATTTTGTATTCATAC
Source organism: Microlaimidae sp. YZB2_3 (assembly GCA_030248175.1). NCBI lineage: Eukaryota > Metazoa > Nematoda > Chromadorea > Desmodorida > Microlaimidae > Microlaimidae sp. YZB2_3. The sequence goes on from JASAMX010034372.1 coordinate 73,869, forward strand.
ATACGATTTTACAGTGCTTTGTACGTAAGATTTTAATTATAACGTTCCGCTTCTGTTTTGTTCCTTTGCTCAAACCAAGCTCATGCAAAAATCGTTGTTTTTTTACACAAAACATTGCTACAACATTTTTTATACAAATTTAAAAGTTTTAATTTTGTGCAGTTTAAAAAATTAATTTATATTATTAAAACAATTGTAAGAGTTCTTTTCCCAGAAGTCAGGTGAAGGTAAAGAGTCAGGTGTGAACGGGCGGTTTCTGGGATCTGGGAACTTGGATCTAGGATCCAGGAACTGGGATCTGGGAACAGGGATCAGGTGTGAACGCGCCCTAAAGCAGCTGGGGCAGATGCGGTTTTCCCAGCATTATTGCAATGAGGATTAAACCATATGTGTACAGTGCTGTGCAAAGTTTTTAAAGCATGTATAGCTTTAGGCTATATACCAAAACATGGAGAATGGCAAGAAGAGTCTTCATTTCTAAATCGGGTACACCTAATTGCTACATGACTAAGGCACATAGACTACTCAGCCTAACTTCGTTTATGCTTAAAACTTGTGAGCGGTTAGTCGAACGGTTCATAAGAGATGGGGCAATAAAACAGTACCCCCTGCATAAAAATTAACATGCATATCAGGCAGAAAAATTCACTGAGTCAACTCTTCACTGCTTAGTCAAACGCATTGAAAAGCATTTGAGCATCGTGAGATTGCTTTAAATGTATTCATTGAAGTTGGAGGAGCATTTGATAATGCAAACTTCAATGCAATAACAAATATTTATTTTGTAGCAAAGGTTACGTAGGGAAAACAAACCAAAAAGAAATAAAAGGCAAATAAATAAAATAAGAAGAACAGTATACAGAGTTTGTAAAAATAAAAAAAAACATTCTCAAACCATTTTGATCACAAAAAAACGGTAAAAAATGAAGATTGTAGTCACAATTATAAATGTTAATACACTTACAGAAAAATATTACACAAAATGTCAAAAATGTATAAAACTAACACATATTAGAAACAGTAATAATACCATTATTAATCTACCCACGATTAATAAGGCATATATTGAAAAGTAAAACACTAGAAAAAATATTTTACAAATAAGATTTTTTTTAAATTTTTAATCATTTTTTGACAAAATTTAGAGTAAGAGTTGGAAAAAACAAAATCAGATGCCAATGAATTCCATAAGTTGATCACACAATTGATAGGGTAGAATCAACAATTATCAGGTCGATTGACACTATGCTCAGACCTAGAATGGTGCAGATAACTTTAGGACACTGCTCAAAAACTGCCATCACCACTACTGTGGACCTTTGTAGTGGATAGCCTTCTTAACAAAATTAGTAAAACTACACATCATATCCAGGAGTACTCAGATGATGTAACCATACTTGCTCAGGATTCAGTATAACCAGCACCGGCAACAAAAAGGTCTTATGGTCCTCTGGTAATGTCACTGGGTTGTGGAACAAACTTGGAGTAAAACACCTAAAAATATGCTTTGGATATATACCAGTTTATTTATTCCAATGCTAAAATATGCAGCGGTAGTGTGGTGGTCTAGATTAAAACTGGGCATTGCTAGAAGCTTGTTTGGGTAAATCAATCGCTAAGCATGTCTTAGCATAACCAGAGCTATATGAACAACACCAACAGCGGCAATGAAAGCATTGCTTTATCTTGAAACCTTTGATATTGTAATCAAAAAAGAGGCAATATCAGCCAGCTACAGGTTAGGTATAGCTAACCAGTGGCAGAGAAGAGCTACAAATGGAGGGCACTCTAAAATCAAGAAGTTGGAATTAACAAAAATCCCAATACTAAAGCTTGAGAGTGACCACATTGTCTTAGTTTTCAAGTTTAAAAGGAACTTTAAAATTGAGTTTCCTAGTCGGCAAGATTCGGCCACTAACAAAGGTGTCATTCAATCTCAGTGGCTCAAAAGCAAAAAGACATACTGGGGCAGGAGTGCATTTTACATTTGCCATGAAAGAAGATGTCTTTATTCTATTAGGGAAAAACCCAACAGTATTCCAGGCTGAAATATAGCTATCTTGGCCTGTGTTACAAATGCTGTTAAGCAAACTGCACAAAACAAAGAAATTTGTATTTTTTCTGACAGTCAGGTTTCACTTAACGCTCTTTTATCTCCTTAGATATCATCTAGGCTAGTTATAAGGTGCTATGAGATGATTACCAGATTGGCTGCAGAAAATATTGTAAAGCTTTTGAGGATACCTGGACACAAAGGCCATGAAGGAAATGAGCAGGCCAAAAAGGCACGAATCCTAACTTTATGGACCCATTTTTACATGTGGGAACAAGGTTGCAAAATCATCCATTAAAAATAAATTATGGCTTAGCATGCCAGACACTGGAAAAATCTTGACGCATGCCGAAATACCAAAAACTATGTCATTGAACAAAATATTTTTGGAACTAGGCAGTAGCTTGGTCTCTCAAGAAAAAAGTTACGTCTTATAATTGGAGTTCTAGCTGGACATAGTCATCTTAAAGCTCACCTGAGAAAAAATGAAGTAGCCAATGATGGGCTCTGCAAATTCTACCAAGAGGAAGTAGAGACCGCTACTCACTTTCTTGAACAGTGTTATTCACTGTCAACAATAAGGTTTAAAATTTTTGGCACTGCCCCCTTGGATGCAAAAACAGTTTAAAGGGTGTTTGTTGCTGATTTTAAGCGATTCATAAAAAATCAAAACGATTTGAGGAAAACCAGTCTTAGGTGGTTTCAGGATAGTATGTAATGAGGTTTCAGGATAGTTTTCTACACAATCTACTATGCCTTAATATAAATCAGGAAAAGCAAAGATTCCAGTACTGATCCTTGTGGAACAGAACTGGTAACCCTGTAAGGTAAAGAAAAAGACTTGTTTAAAATAAAAAAAGCTTAAATCTAGTTTAGAAATTCACAGTAACTCCATATTTTTCAAATTTATGCATACTGCATTTTCTTTTTATTTAAAACTAGTCTATATATGTAGTATTTTATGCGATGAACGGAAGAAGCACTGTAGCCTGGTGGTTCGCACAGCTTACAATAGTGCTAAAAAAACAAAACCTTGCTAACGAAACTCAGTGCTAACAATATAATCTTTTTTTTATTTGGAGGTCGGGAGTTTGAATTTTGGCAAAATCTGTTTATTAGGTTTTTGGTACCGGGACATATTGTTTATTTTATCTTTTTTTAAATAAAAAATTAAACCATTTTATTATAAGAAAAAAATGACACATTTAACTTCATGGAGCATTTTACATTACAGCGTTTTTGTTTTAATTTTTTGTGCCAAAACCAAAATATCTAAATCAAAACCCAGCGCTAAGAATAGCATGTCTATTTTTTGTTTTATTCACACAAAAGAATTCTCAATTGATTGATTTAAAAAAAGCATTAAAAAAGTTCTGTTATGTTTTTATTACATTCAATTTTATTTTATAATTTAAATAAACCATACATCTCATGACCAAAAACCTATAAAAGAGAATCCGCAGATCAAACTAGGGGTTAAAAAATACTAAATTTTATAATTGAATAAAATACTAATAAAACAACCGTGATAACAATCACATCAATTTGAATACTATTAAAATACTTTCTAAAATTTCTAATTAAATAAATATAAAAAAATACCAATTAAATACTTTGGCTTTTTTGTAAAAAAATACCAAGAAAATACTTTAAAATTTTTTTTAAACTGAAACATTTATAATGCAAAAGAGCAGCAAACGTATAGACAAGTTCTAAATAAAGGTTTTTTTGGAAAGAGGGTACATTGACAACTAGTGACAATTATATATAGAAGAAAAATTGAGAAACAGTCAGCGACTCATATATTTTACCCTCGTTTTCAAATGTTGCTGCTTTGTTGATACGTGCGCGCGCTAAATATCCACTTTTTTGATGTTTCAATTACAGAAAATGCTTCTATTTAAAAGTTTGGAATAGACTTTTGTAAAATTAAGTTTTAAACATTGATTAAAGCTAAAGTCTTCCAGGCTAAAATTATAATTTGAAAAAACTTAATGATGAGGATCAGTCTGCACATTTTACAAATTATATGAATATTTACGCATAAATTTTAAAATAAAAAGCATAAGTAAGTATATATTTATAAGACACATTATTGATAATTGTTTGAAAATATGCATATAAATATTGCATTAAATTTGTGTATTGTTTGGAGCCTCAGGTTTGCATTGTTTAAATTTCTCATTCTTCTTTATTTTTTAGGTAAATTTGTTGTATTCTTGTTGTTGCAATAAAGCTGCACCTAGTTTTAAGCTTGGTTGTTTATTTCGACTTTAATTTTAGCCGAAATTTCCCTCACGTGTGGGGATGCAGGGCCAGTAGTGCTTTTCAAACCAAAAAGCATTTCTAAAAATCCGTAAATACTTTTAAGCCCACTTGGATAATCCAAATTAAAAACGTAGTACGACTGAAGCAGCCGTGTTAGACCAGCTTCGATGTTGTTTTCTATTTCGATACATCGATAATCCACAACTAGATATAACTGAGCAGGAATCGCGAATTCTGCTGTTGTCTTCTTCAAGCACAGAAGAAAAGGCTCAACCAAACCTTTTTCGAGCTTGCAGATTTTGATTTCTTCTCTGATCACCACGTTGGGCTAAAATATTACATTTATTTTAAAGTTTTTTAAAATTTTTGATCCTAATTTGTTATTAAAATCCTTAAAAACCTATAAATATTTTCTACCGAAATACTTTTAACAATTTAAAAGATTATCAAGTTTTACAATTAGATAAAAACAGACTTTTTTTCCTTTTGTACCAACGATTTCTTAACTGGTAAGCAAACTTTTTTCATGAAATATTTTGTTATAATATCTTGGCCTCATTTTGACACCTTAGATGTAAATTTTCATAAAGAATTTGTCGACATATTAGTATTTTAAAAATATCTGCTAGTTACACCCCCATTTTTTTAAACAAACGGGATTAGGAAAAGCGGTCAGCAAACATGACCAGTAATTTATCAATTTTTGTTGTCAAACAAATAATTTAAAATAACTAAAAAGGCACTTTTCAATATTTTTAATAAAAATTTCCTTAGAAAAACAACTGTGTGTTTTGCATAATTTCCCAGTAACTCTGAAAGGCTTATTTAAAGTTCAAACGATCTTACACATATAAAACGATGCATTCGTCCGAGAAATTAAACTTTTGTAGGTAAAAATCGTAAAAAATGTATAAAATAATTTAAGGAAAATAAAATAGGAAACACCTAACAAGTTTTAAGACTTTATTCTTATAATTGTGGTTGTAATAATTTTTTTATCATCTGGCAAACTATTTTTAAACTGTTTAAAATTATTTTTTTAATTTTTTTATCAAGGAGATTAAGTTCATAATTACCCACCAGTCGAAATTGAATAATTTTGTCCAAAGCGTCCAGAAGTGACAAACGATCCACTGTGTCTCCTTTTTTTCGAACAAGTTGTGGCTTTACCATATCTGGCAAAAGTAGTAGCACCATAAGTGGAACATCTGCTAAAATTAAAAAAACAATAAATACATGAAAGACAAAAAATAAAATACAACTGTAAAACAAAAAAATTGAGAAATATAGTAATTGATTTTCTTATAAAGCAATTAAATGAATGAGGTTTTTTTAGATATTTTGGAACAATTATATAAAACCTGCACACACAATAAAATTATACAAGAAAAATAATAAAAATACTAAAAATTATAATGATGAGGTTGAAAACCGGTTGTGTTATGACTTTTTTCCTCTGAATTTTTAAAAATAATATTGTGTTTTTCCCCAAAAAATCAGCTTTAAGCAGTATTGTTTTAATTAACAAGGTAAAAAAAAAAAATTATTTTCCTTTTTTTTAACTTTCAATCTTCTTCAATTTTAATTATTAAAAAAATCCTTCTTAAACAATTTCTAACACATTGTTGAACAACAAGCGAGCGAGTAACAGCGTCTCGCCTTCCCTACACTCTGTTTTCCAACAGAGTGGCCATTTCTCAGCTGTAATACCCAACAGCCCATAAAACATGTCGTGTGCCGTTTGTAATAACACAATTGTGGACAAGGTTACAGTAGTCGCGTGCGATGTTTGTAGTATGCAAATACATCAAACATGTACGGGTCTAACGCAAAGTCAGCTTGAAAAGAAGAAAATCCCGACGGTGTGCCCGGTTTGTTTTAATTTATTTAAGACAAACTTCACACTTCACCAAAAAGTCGACGTTCTTTTGGAAAGAACGGATACCCTGGCCCCAGAAAAAGAAAATGTTCAAGCTGTTGAATTTAACGAAACCCTCAAAACAGATGAGCAAAGGATGACGATGGCGACAGTTGGGCAGCGGTAGTCAGAAGAGGAGCCAAAAAGAAAGTTCCTGTCTCTTTTAGCGAAAAAATTTCGGAATCCGTTGCGCATAAAATCAATGAGCAACGACACCAAGAGGAGAACTCCAAGTTTGCAGTCGTGTATGGATTAAAAGAGGGAGAAAACGACATGCAAGCAGCGACTTCCCTTTTAAAGAAAATGATCCCAAATGACAACGAGCGGCCGGAAATAAAGGAGGTGTTTCCAATGGGAAAACCCAATGAAGAGCGTCCGCGCTTAGCCAAAATCCGGTTCGAACGATCGTCTGAACGAAACATGGTTCTAAGCAACGCCTTTCGTCTGAAAAATGAAGAAGAATTCGCATCCATTTTTTTACGGCCATCGTACACCCAAAACGAGTGAGCCCGCATCAGGAGCCTTTACAGGTACAGGGACTTAATGAAGGAAAAAGATCAAACAAATGCGTATATTATCAACCGCAGAAGTCTGAAGCCTGGTAATTGGTTTGTGTGCAAGATGGAAGAAAACGATAAGAAAAAATCTGAACAAATTTTTAGCCAGAAAAAAAAACAAAAATTCAAAGAATCATCAAGTTATATACAACAGTGATACAAAAAAATAGGCGGGGCAGGTAAAGAAAATTGTTTTTTTGCGATGCAAATTAATCAATTCCCGGTCACTAAAAAATAAACTAAGTAATTTGCAAATATTACTAGAATCAAATGAGTTCCATATTGTGGTTTTTACTGAGATCTGTTTAATTAAAGAAACGCCGAATTCCTTGCTTGTCCAAAGTACAAATTATTCCTTATACCGGTACGACCGGCAAAACCAAATAGGAGGAGGTAGTGATCGACCGGGGCGGAATTTTCGTAACAAATATAAATTGCTATATAAGATCTACCTAGCATTACGAAAATTGGATCAGCGATCCCACCACGAAACAAAGTTCCTTCTCTAATTAAATTCATTTTGTTGTATTATTTTTGATATTAGAATAGTACAAATAATATAACATCTATTTGAAAAATTTTAACATGATTTTTTTGTATTAAATTAAAGCATAATGAAATGTTTTTTTTCTGGTTAACAAAAATAAGGTTACATATCAAAAACCTTATTAATGCTTAAAATAGCTCTAAATAATGGTCAGAAGTTGCCAAAAGTATTTAAATAATGGTCAGAAGTTGCCAAAAGTATTTAAAATTGTTTTAATATTGTTGTTTTATCTCCGGTTTCCAAAAAACTTTGGTAATTGGTAATTGGTTTCATAAATGGTAATTGGTTTCATAGCAAATTCTGATTTCGCGGCAGGACCGCGGACCCAAAATTTTGTAATGCTAGATATTTCTATACTAACAGCTATAATTGAGTCAAAATTAGATAAAAAACTACTCTTAAAACTTTTTTATTAGTTTTGTTATGTTTTGGCTCAGGTAAGACCTTCACGTTTATGCTTCATATTTACTTTAAGACTTGTTAAAAATTTTATAATTGCATCAATAAATTTATTTAAAGTTATTTTACTTTTTTAGTTAATTTTTATAATTAAACATGTTAGAGAACTAATCAAAGCTTTATGCCATTTCTCAGTTTACATTATTTGAGTTGTGTTCGCTTCGCGTTTGCGTTAATAGACTATTTTGACATAAGGCGTTTTTACACAGTAAAATTCCAATACACATTAGGCCGAAAGTTGAAATTAAAATAATATTTAAATAAAAACTTCTATTAATTTTGCAGTGTAAAATAACGTGTAAACACTAAAAGCAAAATATAAATTTAATTAGATTTGAAATAATGTAGTTATTAATGTTTAATTTCGTAAAAACCGGAACATAAAAAATAAAATTACAATCATAACTGAGCACCGAATATACAAGTAGGATTTTACTGGAGAGTTAGCAGATGGTCCGATGGTCTAGTGGTCGATGTTGTGCTCAGACTGTAAGGTCATAAGTTCAATTCCCAATGAAGATTTTTTTCATTTTTTCTACCGAGAATTTCAACTTATCAAAATTTCATTTAAACTTATCAAAATTAAATTTAATAAAACAAATCAGATCTTTTTAGATATTTAAAAAAATGAATTGATTATTGATTGGTATTAATAAAATAAGAAAGAAAATAGATTTTGCTAGTGATTGATGTAGATAGTGAATTTTTGATAAAATTAAAACCTAAGTGCTGTAATGTAAAAAGCTTCTTGGAGTCTATTGTTTAATTTCTTTTGATATAATAATATGGTTGATTTTTTAATTAAAAATCCTCCAAGAAATATTTTTTTGCATTATTGTTGTGGATTTTATACGTCAATAATCTTCTGGAAAATAATTTTTCTAAAAAAACACCAAGTAGATATTATGCAGCTATATTGATTGACCACAAAATTATAGATTATAAATTAT